>JAFFST010052438.1:30837-56060 GCA_022414735.1 Noturus placidus
TAACAGCATCCTCGAGCATCTGGATTTGAAGCACTCGTCAACTCACTTGATTAAAAAAAAAAAACAAAAAACAAAACAAAAAAAAACCATATACGTTCTTATTTGTGTGTGCCGATATTTGATTTAACAATACATTGCGATATTATTGTGGACACTTGATATATCGCCACTGCCTTTCATTTGGAAAGAGGCTACCTACTTATGCAGCACTTTTGGCCCCAAGACTAACTGTCCCATACTGAAAGCAATATAAAGACATCGCAGGGCCCTTATTCTGATAAAATCTGAAGAGGCATTGCATGTATCCCATAATTCTGTTCACTAGAACAGCCTAAATGTCCAAAAGCTTATTTCTGATTCTATATTGCAATAATATTGTAAAATGTGCTAAAAAGCAATTGTCGTGACATTTTTAATCGACACTTGCCTACCGTCTTAAAAACTTCCCATCAGATACTTGGAGATTTTTGATACACTTCACTTTATCAGTCAAATAAAAACAAAAACCTCCCACTGACGACGTTTAATAAATCGAATAGAATTTGATCAAAATATAAGAATTCTGAATTAAAACACCATTCAGGCTCAAGCAAAAGCAGTACCATGTATGTAACATCACTGAATAACTTTTGATGAGTTTCAGGTGGGCCATTGCTAGATTTTTCCCCCAAACCGCCAGAGTGTTTCAAATTAGCAAGAAAGGATAATAAACAAGCACAAAAGAAAGGGATGTAAAACAGAGACGAAGCAGTGAAAGACATAAAACAAGACCGTTACAATATAAGCAATTGCATGTCCAGTATAACCAATTCATTTGATTATTATTAGTGAAATGATGTGGCAACGAGTCATCGGAATAAAGTTCTGTTTAGGATCAAATCTCGCCGACATCCAAAAGTGGAGAGTTCATTTAGGCCCACTGTAATGGTGCAGAATTAAAAGAGCGTTAGCTTTAAAAACGAGCACCTTTTCATTGCCGATTAAAAGTATAAGAGCCGAGTGGGTTCACTTAATTAAGCAGCTGAAGTTCATTTCTTAGCTAGTGCTGCTAGCTGGTGATCTCGAAGAAGCCTGGCTCACAATGCCAGCTGATCCGTTGTTAATTTGCGTCGCCGACTGACCAAAGTTAGTGGTTCTCAGTGTTGCAAGATGCCGTGGAGAGAAAACGTGGTCTCGTGCAGCGGCTCTGGACTCAAATTCTATGTTACACACGTCGCATTTCCCTCTTAGTGTTTCACGAGCTGTTGGCTGACCCGTGGAAGGTGACTGAGAACTTTCCAGAACTGTCAGTTGTACTGGTTTGGGCAGAATTGGACGGTTTGCTCGGAGCGCATTGTACTGCAGGTAAGTGCCCGAGCTGATGTCCAACTTCTTGGAAGGGTCACTGGAACTAGGAGACTGTATAAGGGGAAATAAGAGAGACGCGTGTTCATTCCAATTTTTTCAAGAGCAAAATCCAGAAGTTTTAAAGGCATCAGTTAACTGGCGTTAGTTAAAATTCGGTCACATAGTGAAGTTAAAAGCTCACGGCCATAAGTGTAAATTCTGTGACCACAATGGTAATGCAAGTTCATATTAATCGGTCACCATCAATTTTATTACCAACACCTGCACATCAATGCAATCATACTGTCCGCCAATCAAGTAGCAATCATGTGATGCATAAAATCACGCCGATACAAGCAAGAGCTTTAGCAGATCGCATCAAACATCTGAATACGGAAAACTGTGCGTCTCAGTGATTTTGCTAGGTTGTTGGTGCCAGATGGGCTAGTTTAAGTATTTCAGAAGCTGATGATCTCCTGGGATTTAAATGCACAACAGGCTCTAGACTTCACACAGAACGGAATGAAAAACCTAGGCTGAAACAGTAGACCACACTGAGATCCATGTCTGTCAGTCAAGAATAGGAATATGAAGTTACAGTAGGCACAGAGGACAGAAAAAAAAAAAAAAGAATCCCCCCCCCTCCCGGTCTTTTTTCAAACTTCAACTGTCCAGTTTGGGTGAGTCTGTGCCCACTTAAACTTTGGCTTCCTGTCCTTGATTGACAGGCATGGATCTCTATGTGGTCATAGGGGATAAGCAGTGGGCCCCTATGTGGTCTACCTCAAGGTTTAATGTGTAGTGCACACTGAGATGCTTTTCTGCTCACCCTGGTTGTAAAGGAGTGGCCATTTGAGTTACCGTAGACAACCCACCAGCTCAAAACAGTCTGGCCATTCTCCCCTAACCGCTCTCATCAACAAAGTGTTTGCTGCTGTATTTTTTTACCTTTGGAAACTGAAGACTTTGTGTGAAAATCCCAGATCAGTAGTTCAGCAACAGGGAAATACTCAAACAGACCTGTCTTGCACCAACAGACATGCCACGGTCAAGTTCACAGAGATTGCTGCCTTTTTTTTTTTTCCTTCTTTTTTTTTTTTAAAGCCCCTGATCTGATGTTTGGATTTCAACATTAACGGAAGCTCTTGACCTGTATCTGCCTGATTTTAAGCATGATTGACAGACATGTAACTGAAAGTGCAGGTATTCCCAACAAAGTGGACGGTGAGTGCATATTGCACAATTTCTGAGCCAGTGAAAAGGTAAAAATGAGTGCTCCACACGAAAGCAGTATCTGATGTAAAATGAACTGTGCTGTTGAGCAGCGAAGACAATGACCACAGCATCACTTCTGGTGTAAAATAACCTACATCTGAAACATAAAATATCCGTTTGGTGTTTTAAAACTTTTAAAGGGAGCTGAACAGACCATGGCAACGCTACTGTTTGCATCAGAACGTTGCCAGACTGACGCTGCAAACGGTTACCTGTCTATTCGAATACTTGTGTACTTCCTTACTACAAGCTAGAAACTATACAATTCAGGCCAGTTCTGTAACAAAATCTATAGTGAGGAGAAAATAAGTATTCAGACACTTTTGGTTTTGTTTAATAGAAACTTCCACTGCATATATCCACCTCAAATTTACACCTAAAATGTATAACTTTATAACAGTAAATATGAACCCACACAAAAATTTTGGTATTAATAAGTATTCGTATGCAAGCATTTAAAAAAAAAAAAAAAAAAAAAAAAAAAAAAATTGAACAAAATTGATAGGGGAAACAGTATTCAGATACTATATTAAAAATATGTATGTAAAAGGTCACAGAAAAAAAAAAATCAGGTTCTAGATACAAATGTGGCAATAATTGCACCATGTTTCATTATAAAATGCTGCTGTTTATTGGGAACATTTCTTAACACCTCAAGTAGCAATCATAGTGAAGGAACTTCCTAATGTTACCAGAGACAACGTTATTCAATACTCAATTAGAAAAACCTACACAGCCCTAGCAAAGACCCTAAACATCCCTGTCAGTACAATTTGTTTGATAATATCCAAGGGGAAATTACATGGAATTACTACTAATTCATCCCTGGACAGGTGCACTACACGAAAACTTTCACAATGCACCATCACTAACAGTAAAGGGGGCAAGTCACCCGAAAAGATTTGCAAGACGACCTGAATGCAGTTGGAACAATGGTTACACAGATGTATCAAAATCATCTCTGTGCCTGAACTTCACATAAATCTCCACCGCTTTAAAAAAAAATAAACCAAGTCCCAGAGATGAGTGTCTAATAGCATTTAGACAAAATTAAACTTGTTTGGAGCGATATTTTTTTAGTTTGACGAAATAAAAATAAAAAACTGGCAATTATTCGTCATGTTTGGATAAAGAAGGGTTGTGTCAAAATTACGATACAACACCATACCCACAATGAAGTATGGAGAAGGGAGCATCATGATATGGGGATGCCTCTCTGCAAATGGTACTGGGGCATTACACATCATTATAGGAGATCTGAGGAGAAGATGGATGTTTCAACAAGACAACAACCCCAAACATACAGCCAAAATGACTCAAGGCGGCAATGCATGGAAATTCTCCTAACTTGAATCCCATCAAAAATTGGCGAAGATTTACGATGAACAGTGTGAATTCATCAGAGGGACCCTCGTAACCTTGGGGAATTGAAGATGATTTGCCAAGAAGAATGGGTCAAAATTGAACCACGATGCTGAAAAAAGCTCATTACATCTTAAAGGAGATGTCTCAAAGCTCTAATAGTCAATAACATCTGTACAAGAACTACTAATTGTATTAATGTTGGTAATCTGTAATATCAGCATCATTTCCCCCCCTATTCATTTTGTTTAAAACATCTCGTGTGCATTTATACATATTTATATTTGTAAATTTGAATAAATCTGGATATATGCACTGGATTTATACTCACTATCTACTTTAAGAGGAACACCTGCTCAGTTATGCAGTTATCCAAAATCAGCCAATCATGTGGCAGCAGCACAGTGCATAAAATCATGCAGAGACAGGTCAAGAGCTTCAGTTAATTTTCACATCAAGCATCAGAATAGGAAGTGTGATCGGTCACTTTAAACACGACACGGAACTGTCGCTCGCTCACTTTTTTGCTTTTCGTACCATTCTGTGTAAACTCGAGACTGTTGTGAATGAAAATCCCAGGAGATCAGAAGTTTCTGAAATACTCAACATCCATGCGGCGATCAAAGTCCCAGAGATCACAGTTTTTCTTCATTTTGATGCTTGACGAACATTAACTGAACCTCTTCTCCTGTATCTGCATGATTTTATGCACTGCGCTGTGCCACGTGACTGGCTGACAAAATAACTGCATGAATGTGCAAATGTACAGCTTAATCTGATGAGCCTTATCTTTAAATAAGCATGTTTCCTGGTAATTTAAAGTGTAAAGATGATCCTACCAGTTTCTCTTGCTGTAGCCTCCAACGCTTCTCCTTGGCACGTGTGTTTTGGAACCAGATCTGCACCACTTTAAGTGGAAGACCAAGCTCGGTCCCCACTGCTTCACACTCTAATGCATTAGGATGGGCACAGGTCTCATAGCAAGACTGAAGAATGGACAGCTGCAGACAGTTCAAATGTGTTCGTGGTCTTCTCGGGGTGGAGTGCTGCTGAATGTAATTGGCTTCTTTTTGGTTTTGACTGGATGGTGGTGAAGTAACTGTCATGGGTGGAGTTACGACTGCGGTTGAAGTGATGATAGGGCGTGGGGTGCTCAGGCCCAGTTGTTCCCTGGACAAAGTATTGATCTTAATTTGACCCTTCTGAGACCAGTAATTAATGCCATTATGTTTCTGAGTTGCCACAGCCAGAGATTTGTTCATTGGTGTATTGGATACTTTTGGAACCATGCGGCTGGTTGTCCCAGGGGTGTTTTTCTCTTGATCTTGTCCATCCTTTTCCTCTGTCCTGTCTGCTTCACGCTGTCCCTCCAGTTTTGTCTTTTGGGGAATGGCAGCACTAGTGGTCAGCATTGGAACTGTAACTAATGGGGCCACAGTTTTGGGGGCGATTTTAACCATAGTAAATGCATTCACTGGTTCACCTTTTGTCTTGGGTGCTGACGTTGTATTGCTGGCAGTGGTAGTTGATGCCATGTCCTTTGGCCTGGTGAGACCATGGATAGGGATTTTCTGTGGTTCTTTGACCTCCAAAAGCTTTTCTGCCTTTGGGGCATCATTGCTAGTTTGAGACTTAGGTGGGACCCAACCAGTTGTTGGGCTTGAGTTGGATTTGGGGGTACTTGAAAAAATGGGCTTATTTAGTGGCCAAGTAAACTTTATAAGTGGTTTACCTACAGCTGCCAATGTGCCATCACTGATAAAGCGAACTTCCCCTTTACGTTCCCTTGCCCTCATGTTTTGAAACCAAATCTGTACGACCTTCTTTGGCAGGTGCACCCACTCTGATATTTGTTCAAATTCATGCTTTCCTGGGTTTGGGTCTTTGAAATAACATCCATATAGCACATCCAGCTGGTCAGCCTGAATAATTGTCCTGGATCTTCTCATGTCCCTGAATCTTCTTGCATTAGTTCTTTTTTGGTCTCTTGACTTGTCTCGTTCACTCTCTTTTAAGGAGGCATTTACTTTCTCTGCAGCCCTCATGAACACTGTGCTTGTCTTAGCCAAGTTATTGTGGTTACCAATGGTGTTTGAGTTTGGGATTGTAATGGCAGTATCAGGCTTTACTTGAACAACAATAAGACTCCCATCTGCAGGGACACCAACAGCTGTAGGCCTTAATCCAAGACCATCAAGCAAAGCAGTCTTTTGTATAGATACCTTGCTGTTTGCTGAGACAGTCGTGGTTGTTGTGGAACTTTGATGTTTCCCTATACTGAGATCTAAGGCAGACTCACATTCACTGCCATTGGATATGAATTGGGTGGATTGCACAAGAGAACCAATGGCTGCTCCATGAAGTGGGTCAGAAAATGGAGCTTGAGTACGAGTAATAGTTGGGGGACTTGTGAAGGTTGCTACTTTGGCTCGGTCGGCTTCAGAAACACCAACTCCAACAACAGATGACGGAACTGAAAGGACATAGGGACTGAATAACTGAGTAGAAAATTGGGCCAGAGAAAGGGAGAGAGGCAAAGGATGCAAGATTCCAGCTGGAAGACCCTGATGGTCAACTGTAACCGAAAGAGGAGTAGGAGGATCAGCTTGTGCTTCTAACTGAAGGTCAAGATCAGCATCATGCCTCTCCTTTTTGCATTCAGATTCCTCCTTATCTAGCTCCCTCTTCCGCTTTTTATTTTTTGCACTCTGATCATCATCTTCATCCTCTGCATCTGAAAGGAAGACTGTAGTGGAGCGAAGAACCTTTCCTCCACCGCTAGACCTTTCCCCTGATGTTTCCATCTGTGAAGGCTGTTTAACTGGGCTACCTGGATCTTCTTTCAACGAGCTACTTTGGCTCTCTTCGTCTGTCACAATAACAGAAGTGTAGAATTCTTCATTTTCTGAGTCAGAAGTTAAGCACAATTCCCCCTGGTTTTGGCCATATACCTTTTCTTTGCGTATTTCAGAACTGTTAGAGAGATCCATTGCATGACTACTGCCAGCTGATGGACTCTGTCCATATTCACTTTCATCTATCATTAGAGCACCTTCGTCATCTTCAATGCTTCCTTCCATTTCATCATGCTCCATTGCTTCTGCACTATGTCTCTCTTTGGCACGGCGGGCATCGACCAGCCATCTTCGTACCTCATCCTCAGTTAGTCCTACTTCCCTACCAAGGGCTTCACAGTCCTCTCTCGGTGGAATTGCTGAATCAGCCTCATTTCGCGACTCAATAAAGGCCCACAGAACCTGAGACTGAAACTCCGTTAGTACTGGAGGTCGTGAGGACAAGATTGCATGAGCCTTGTCACTCTTATGTTGTGAGGACATTAAGGCAAGATTAGTGTTTGAGGGGTTGCATTTCGCAGGACTATGTTTTACCTCTGAATCATTATCAGTATTTTTATCACTGGGTGTGGGAGACTGACAAGATTCAGTAAGACTAGATGGGCAACTGCACTGAAAGTCCTGGCCTGCAGAGTCTTTATTTGCATCTGAACTTTTTGTATTTTCTCCCAGACCCCCCTCTTCAGCTGTACTTTCCATATCAATATCATCCTTCTCTTGATTCTCATCAGTGCATACCATGGTATCCTCAACACCTTTATTCTCAAATGTTAAGCTGTTGCATTCTTGTGTAATCTCTACCTTAACACCGCTTTTTACTGAACCATCATCAGTAGTCCAAGCTTCTTCAGACGTCTGTGGCACTTGTTGGTCACAAGACTCCTGTTGTGGTTCCTCATTTTTTACTATTGTGCCTTCTCCCTTATCAGCACTATTGTCATTCTCTTCTGAAGGCATCTGGGCTGCATTGCCGAGTCTAAAAGCAGCCCACTGACTCTGCAAACCACCAAGTCCTTGGGCCAAAAGAGCCTGTTGCGCTGAGCTGAGACCAAGGACTGGCACCGTTTGCTGCAAAAGTTGTTTCGAGGATTCTGAGGTGGGACTCTGAGGTTGGAGTCCATTCAAGATAAGGGGCATAAGCATTTGAGGCTGGGTTATTAGCTGAGGAGTTGCTGTGCCTGGTGCAGCACCTGTTCCAGCAGCAAAGAGAGAGGGGAGGACTGAATGTGGAACAGAGTTTGGACTAGAGGTTAAGAGAGTAAGAAAAGCTGATACTGCCTGAGCTGAGGCCACTGGGGAGGAAAGCAATGAGGGTGCAGGTTGAGGCTTAACCTGTTCTTCATCTTTGGTCATCGCTTGAGATGCAGTCAGGCTTGTTTGTGTGACACAATTACTGGTCGTAACATAAGCTAACTGTGTGGTATTAGCCACAGTAGTGACTGCCACATTTGCTGCTACATTTCCATTTCCTGCATTTGTTGTGGAACTAGTTGCAGCGTTTCCAGCATTCCTGCTACGACTCTGATGCAATACAGACTTTAAATGACTTTCCAGAGTGATGGCATGATTATAAGAAACACGACACACTGCACACTGGTACGGTTTGTTTGAAATGTAAGGACGAGCAAGAATAGGGGTTGAGGAATCACCATCATTCCCTGCTCCTGTTCTCATCCTTTGGATATGGGTGGCTGAATTATAATGTACACTCAATGCCGATCTAGTGGGAAAGAACTCCAAACATGCGTGACACTTGAAAGGGTGGGTAACATCACCATCGGCAGCAGCATTACTTTTATCATTGGCTTTATCATCACTGACCAAGGCTTCAGTTTTTTCAGGCTGGGTAATATTATCCTGATTTGATTCCATGTTAATCCATTCGTTCTCATTTCCCACTCCTCTTAATTCATCACACACCTCTTTTTCCTGGGAGGAACCATCTTGGTCAGTTACAATAGACATAGCTTCATTCTGAGACTCCACTAAAGGCGAATTTTCTGAACACTGCTGCTGTGAAGTGCCATCTGGAAAAAAAAAAAGAAATGAGATGGAACATTGATATTTGTTTTGTAAAACATTAATTTCAATTGGTATGAATGCTAATGATATCTAACTAGTAGTGAATGCTTGCAATGGAAGCCGGTGCCTAAACTTACTGAGATCATTTTGTGCACCGGACTCTCCGTCTTCGTCACTGGAACAGTGCTTGGGAGCAGCCTTAAAAAGAGTAAAAGTAAAAACACATACAGTTTAAAAAAAAGGTACTGTTTAATATTTACAGGCCCTGCCAAAACTACTGGAACAGCAAGGCCAAGTCATTGTGCATGCTGTATACTAAAGACATTTGGATTGAGATCAAAAGATGGATATGAGACAAGAGTTTAGAATTTCAGCTTTTATTTCTTGGTATTTACATTTAGATGTGTTAAACATCATAAAACATAGAACCTTTTGTGTCAGACCACCCAATTTTTAGGTGAACAAATGTATAGGAACAAACAAGTCTTTATGGTAAACTTAATATCTGGTTGCATATTCCTTGCTTGCAATAACTACAAGCCTGTGACTCAAATTGAATTCACCAAATTTTTGGTTTCTTCATTTTTGATGCTTATCCCCTTTCTCAGGCTCCTTCAGTTATTGTTTGTCCAGTGTGTGCGTGTGTGTGTGTGATGGGTTCAGGGGTTGTTTTCCCTTCAGTCTCCTCAATTGGGTTAAGGTCTGGTGATTGACGTGGACAGTCTAAAACCTTCCCCCTTGTTGAGTCGGCAGTGTGTTCTGGATCATTGTCTTGCTGCATGATGAAGTTCCTCCCAATTAATTTGGATGCATTTCTTTGTAACTTTGCAGACAAAATGTTTCTGAAATCTTCTGAATTCATTCTACTGCTACCATCATGAGTTACGTCAATAAAGATTAGTGAGTCTGTTTCAGAAGCAGCCATAAAAGCCCAAGCCATGACACTACCACCACCATGTTTCAGAGATGAGCTAGTATGTTCTGAATCATAAGCAGATATTTTCTTTCTTCACACTTTGGCCTTTCACTTTGATAGAGGTTAATCTTAGTTCCAGAACCTTTTGTCTCTTATCTCTATTACTTTGTGAACCGCAATCTGGCTTTCCGATTCTTACCACCAACTGTGGTTTGTATCTCAAAGTCTTCTTGAAATGGCAGATTGAGATATCTTCACCAGTGCCCTGTGGAGGTTGTTGAGGTCACAGTTTTTTAAGGTATTTTTTCACAGCTCTCACAATGCTAGTCATTAGCTGTGGTTGTTTTCCATGGCTGACCCATTCACTGTCTGATGCTCAGTACACCAATGGTTTTTCTTTTTCAGGACATTCCAAATTGTTATATTGACTATGCCCAAGGTTCGTGCAATGCCTCTGATTGATTTTCCCTCTAAGGGCTTGCTTCTCTCCCATAGGCAGACATGATGATCATGTTGGCTTATCCTAATCAACAACAAATGCAGTCTTCACACGTGAAACTGAAGGCTAAAAGCAAGAGTAGATGTTCAGAGCTATTTACTGTTTAAACAATCAATCAAACAGGACACACCTGGGTAAGAAGAAACATCCTTGTTCATCTTTTGATCAAACCCAAATGTCTTCAGTCTACAGCAAAAACTAATTAATTGGCCTTGCCATTCCAGTAGTTTCAGATGGGACTGTATAGTCTTTCACAAAATTCACATACTCTAACTGGTGTGCAAGTTATGAACATTATGACTATTCAAAGCTGGGGAAAGGTTAAAGGCAGTTGCTTTCAGGAGTTCACTAGAATAAAATGCAACAAAATCAACCTCAGCACAACTTTCCACAAGATCACATTGACAACAATAATAATTACTCACAATGTCCAATAGCTTATCAAGGCAAGCAGGAAGCACACTGTGTTTTTCAGCCAGGTGCAAAGCAAGACCATCACGGTTTAATTGACCTTGTTGACACAAAGGACACAGCCACATTGACACCCCATCGCTGTCCCCACCCATGGTCTCTCCCAGCTCCTCCTGAAATAAAAGGGACACCATTAACTATTATAGAGCACAAAAGTTTCTTTAGTTTAGTTGTACAACTTTAGTTCCACATTCTCCTGAAGACTGCTGTTCTTTGTCCTCATTAAAAATGAAAAACTACACAATTTTATGCATTAAACCAAATTATTATTCTCAATGCTACCACACAATCTTTAATAAAGAGAATATACATTGAATTTTACAGGCATGACTAAGTTCAAGAAAAAATTTAAATGTCCATTTCAGTCGCTATGCAACAACATAAGTAAAATGAGGTAAAAATACAAAAAAAAAAAAAAAGAGGAACGTAGGTGCTCACCTTGTGCGTAACTTGGAGTAACCCAAAATAATACAGCTGTTTTCTCTGTTCCACAAGCCAATGGCTTTTTTAAAGCAATAATGCATTTTTAAACAACATATTTTCTATTAGATTGACTATGTTTCAGGGATCTGTCTACAGACTGATGTCTAACTTAGCCTTGGATCAATAGTTGTTCTTAGACCCCATTACATGATCTTCCTTTAGTTATCAGAGTTTGAATGAATCCCACATGCCTCACAATTTGAACATAATGTACTACATATGGCAGAGAATACTTTTTTTTTGGATCAATGGTGTCAAACTCAAGTTCAGTCCGGGCCACATCAGCATGTTTGTGAACCTTTGAAGGGACATAATCTATGGTTATTAGGACATTCTTAGAAAAAAAAAAAAAGAAGGTATAACAGAACCTAATCTTAAATGTTTATTCATGCAAATTAACATAACATGATATACAGTGTGCGTCAAATAACATTGTTCTTTGTTTTTTTTTTACGTTGTCATTATGTTCAGTGGAGCGGTCATTAAAATATATTATGGCAACATTATTAATGTAGGTTACATTTACGCATTTAGCAGATGCTTTTATCCAAAGCGACTTACAAATGACGAAATACAAGCAAAGCGATATGCAGCCTAGGGGGATGCCATGAATTTTTCACCCAATACAACTAGTGTTACCATAAAAGATTTTTCATTGAGTTCTAGAGGACTAAAGTGTACAATAGTGTTGCAAGAGCCAGTGTGAGTGCAGAAATTATTACTACTATTTTTTAAACCACAGGTTATACAGTCCCCTCCGAAAGTATTGGAACAGCAAATCCAATTCTTTTTATTTGACTATTGAACACATTTGGATTTGATATCAGAAAATGAATGAGACTAGATCAGAACTACAGCTTTCATTTCCTGTTATTTACCTATAATTAGAACAAGGCACTTTTTGTGGCAGACCACATTTTTTTGGTGAACAAACGTATAGGAACAGACAATCTTAAGGAACACAATCTTTTTTTGCATATAATTTGATTTCAATAAATGGGGGTGTGGCAGGGTGCTGGTGAGTGGTGGCCTCTATATTTCTGCTCTGAAAGTTTTTTTTTGGAATGGTAGATTGTGATGCTTCAGCCTGGCCCTGTGGAGGTTGTTGGTAACTGTTGGTTAAGGGTTTTTCATTTACAGCTCTCACAATATTTCCATCAACTGCTGATTTCCTCCACTGACCTGTTCCATGTCTGACTGTTAGTACACCAGTGGTTTCTATCTTTTTTCCCAGGACATTCCAAATTGTCATACTGGCTATGCCTATAATGCTTGTGCAATGGCGCCATTAGATTTTCCCTTTTTTAATCAACTTCAAAATGGCTTGCTTTTCTCCCATAGGCAGCTTTCAGGTCTTCATGTTGGTTTATCCTTTTTAACAACAAATGCAATCTTCACAGGTAAATACCAGGTATCAGACCATGCTTAGACATTCAGAGCTATTAACTGTTTAAAACAATCAATCAATCTAACAGGGCAAACCTGGGTAACAAGAAATCTCTGTTAAATCCCATGTTCCAATATTTTTGACCACTTGAAAAACAGGTTTGGTTCAAATAAAAAGGTGCCATGCTCCAAGTTGTTTGACACAACTAGATGTAAAATATCAGTAAATAAAAACTGAAATTCTGATCTATTCGCTCTTACTCATGTTTTGATCTCAAACCCAAAATAATTCAGTGAATAGCAAAAACAATAGAATTGACCTTGCCGTTCTAAAACACTGAGGGTACTCTAAATGTAAATCTATGGTCAAGATTGGGTGAAAAATTCATGGCATCACCACCAACTGCTGTCTAGCATCCACTCAAAATGCATGAGCACATTGTACACCTCAATTCAATTGTACAGATCAAGAAAATGGCCATGACCCCGCAGAATGTAGTTCACAGCTACGCCACTGCTACAGCAGACAAATTTCTGAATCCTTTTAAGTCTTACATTCGTCAAATGGAATGTTGATTGGAACACACATCAGCACTGAAAGATGCAATCATGCACATGCTTCACAGTGGTGTGCGCTGAACATGCTCGGCCACAACACTACGGCTTGGAGGTGTTGTGTAGTAGTTTATTTTGCACATTCACTCAGGCCTTGAGTTTGGAGTAGAAGGCAAAGACAAAGCTTCCAAAAACTAACAGAGAAATGAATACAAGCAAGTACCTGGGAATAAAAATGACTTGTGACAGACCTAATATTTTGAAATTAACAGCTACACTTCCAAAAGCACATGGTTATAAATTAGTGATCTGACAAACATCCTTCCACTGTAACACTAACGCAATCTGAAATCTTTGTGGATGGCAACAGAGGGCCACCAGAGAGACTTTAAAAAAAAACACCAAAACCCACCGCAGCTAACATAACCAAGTATGGCAAGCTAGTTACAGTCCCCTCCGAAAGTATTGGAATGGCAAGGCCAATTACATTGTTTTTGCTACCTACAAACTGAAGACATTTGGATTGGAGATCATAAGATGATGATCATCTGACAGATCTAAAAGTTCAGCATTCACTTCCTGCTATTGACATCTAAATGTGTTCAACAACTTAGAACATGCCAGCTCTGGTGGCACTTGAAAAATGGGTGGGTTCAAACAAAAAAGTGTCATGTTCTAAGCTGTTAAACACATCGAGCTGTAAATATCAGAAAGAGACAGTTGAAATGATCTATCGTCTCATTCATCTTCTCCATGACCTAACCTAAATGTTTTCAGTGCATAGCAAAAGAATTGGCCATGCCGTTCCAATACTTTCAGAGGGGCTGCATCCAGTTAAAGTACATTTAATACAGACTAAGAGAAACAAAACAAGTACATCAATTTCTAGGGAACATTCCACTGTGTAGCCATACTGTAGAGTTTATCCACTCCTATCGTTTGGTGGTGTTATGATGCAGTCTGACGTGAAGTGGAATCACTGTTTCCACTCCAGAGTTGATTATTTTCCTCCAACAGCATGTCCCAAAGTGTTTCATTCCTCTTACACAACAATTTCATAGGAAACAGTACGGCCTGCTCTAAAGTATCAAAACACTTCACATGGCACTGTGCTGTTGGCCTCATGACGTAATCTGCGATTTTCATAGGAGTAACATTTCAATTTTAACCGGTTGTTTGTGGCTGAACCTTTCTAAATAAACCGCCGTGTATTGCGTCCTAGCTAGTTTTCTAGCTGTATGGCACAGTCATGGTCATATTTATCTATCTTTCTTGCCCCATCAGAAAAAAATTATCTTGTAAGACTTTGGCAAAAACGTTGGGTAGTTTTTATGACAACTGGATTAAACATGACCGCACGTGTTCGCAAACATGATTACAAGATTAAATTTCTCTCACACCAAAACACAAAAATCACACGGCTTGTGTAGAACACAGTGTTGGGCAAGGAGTAGCAAAGCTATTCAAATCAATCAGCTTGTAATTGTTTAAAAAAAATAATTACCCTATAGCGCTAACAAATACTACCAGTTTTATATTTTTTATAGCATACACTATTTTACATATATTTTCTGTCATCAAGTCACCATCATGCTATTGGCTTATGTTAAGTCTACCCTATTAATTCCAGGTATTACAAACTAAGAGTCATCGTACATATTCATGCATTTGCCTCACCGCGCAGCACATCCTGTTATAACAACTATGAACAATCGCTGCATCATGAGTCTCTCTCTTTTCTAATAAGACATTAAGACAAAAAAATGCTATCAAGAAATCCAAATGCAAAAGTATAAGAAATTTAAAAAAAAAAAAAAGACTCCCATAACAGAAAACCCCCCCAAAACAATTACTGACTGTTACAAAGCTATAAAACTGGAGACTCCTTCCATAAATTCTAAATACCTTATTTAACAAAGACTAACTTATAATATAAACAACTTCTTTTAATCTGTTTCCTATTAGTCTTAGATTATATGATGTATCCATTAGGGTTGCCTATATTCTCTATATATTAAGTACCATCACAATACTAAAGCTTCAAAATTACACCAATGCCACTGTATATATGCCACTTGCAGCATACATAAATGTTAGTGACACTTCATTTTAACCCAAATTCTTTACCTTAATGTTTAAAGATTTTAAGCAAGCTAACTTTACACTAACTGCTGTGTATACATACCACAATTAGCTAGTTTGCAAATATGCGAGCTAATATTATGCTAACCACTGTGTGTAAATAAAAAATTAGCTGTGTTTGATAGATAGCGAGCCAACGTTCCCAATTTTATGATTTTTTTTTGGAGAGTTCATTTCCAATCCGTTATTTACTTCTAAAGTTGTGTGCTTAGAACTCTAATGACAATTTCCATTATTTCATTGCTCTAGAAAACAAGAGATGCAATATGTGGCATGTTGAATTAGTCACTTGCTTGATTGTATGATTGCATAATTGTATGATTGTTCATTGAGGTTTATTCCCCCCCCCAATAGTCAGTTATTCATGCTCATTAATAAAGTATTCGTAGGAAAATCTGGTTAGTCTTCATTTACATCTATGTATTTCTGTAAATTTGGTCAACTTGAATGACAAATTAACTCTCATGATCCTTCAGCTGGTATAACATCGCATCATGACAACCTTGGCGTCCAGCGCACATCTCAACGATAAGACAGCACTACCGTCAAAGGTGCTCTTATAGAAACTTATCCTTACCTTCTGACATATCAGATTTGAGAATTCAACACTGCCATGGTATAAACAGCATAAAGAGGAAACATACAGTGCCATCATTTTGGTAAGAAGTAACAATGCTGTACGTTCTTAGAACGATTAACTAACTGTCTCGATTGGCCATCTTATAAAACACCTACAATGGTGTTTCCCAATCAGAAAGGGCTCCTAGTTGAACTCAATGAACCCTTAAAGACTTATCTTCACCCAACAACAATATTGGCGCAGACACGGTCAGTTATCTGCCATCTACAAATTGGTGAAATTAATATCCGTTACAACGATATGTAAAGACGACAAGATAAATCTGCGGCGAAAACATTTTGTTGTTAAAAAATAAATAAATAAATAATTTATATAAACAAAAAAAAAAAAATTGTTTATATACATCATGTAAATATATATGCATGTATGCACATACATATACACACACAAATATATATGTACATACGCACACAGTATAACAAACTAGACATATCCATTGCTCCACATGGCTGTGAATAAGTAAATACCAGTGTTTTTTTTTTTTTTTTTTTAAAAAAAAAAAGGTCTTTTTATATTGTTAAAGACAACACAGTGTAACTTGTAAATATTTCACAACCCACCCTGACAGCTTCATTAACACCGTAGAGGTCTGGGGGGGGGGGGAAGTTAATTAAGCCATCAGAAAATATTCACTGAGGATTATATAAATGACCAACATTGATGCCAAATGTAAATCAGATCAAAAACTCATCGTGATGATTTTGCTGCAGTGTAATGTCGCTTTAAAATAAATAAATAAAACAAACAAACACCACTCGTCGTCTGAACATCATTTCAATAAAAAAAAAAAATAAATAAATAAAAAAAAAATCAGCAGTCTGAAAATACTTCAGCATTGATTATACTCAGTTTTGCCTCATTTGCATGCGAGAACACCGAGAAATTTCGGTGCATGATGCAACTGTAAAGGAAATGCCAATAGTGTCCATTTGCAGTGGTCTATCTGCTACGCCAATTAGCTTTCGTGCTACACACAGTTGTCCTGCACGCCTAAATAAAAGTGCTCCGAACTCACCCAAGTCCTACAGAGCCTACAAAAATAATACCTACAAAACAATTCGTGTAATCCAGACTTGTTTCCGAGCCCTACGGCGGCCGTTAACTCCGGATAATTTTGCTAATTAACACAGCCTCATTAGCAACGACCAATTGGCTGGGTTAGCTATCGAGGCTAGCTAGCACTCCAATTAGCTCGGTTATCCCGAAACCTAACGTGTAAAGCGCAGTCATTCCGGTTTGTTTTGAACACTAGTCGATTCCAACTTACATCAAGGCTCGGATTATTTCATTAGGACACGGCGAGTTCCGTCAAAACCACCCCAATCGCCTGCCACCTCACCTCGCCGTGGAGGAGAACTCAACAAAATTGGCTAGCTAACTAATTATGCATCGCTTATCAAGCTCTGGGAGCCGTCTTTCAACTTAAATTAAAGCTACAAATTGAAGCACAAACGGACAAATTGGACCGCGAATCCGGATATGGGTCGGTATTCGACCGTAAAAGCAGAATTAAAGTCAAAATGCACTAATTGAATTTTCGTAAACAGGCTTTTATCCCCTGCTCACTTAAAGCCCCGGCCTTGATTAGTGTCCTTATCCGCCGATTGTAGCCTGTTGGTGGGGCACGCAGTGCACACCGCCCGCCGGAAACTGAGGCCTACACCGACTAAAGCGATTTAATTAATGCCTTTAGATTCCTCTAACAGATGTGTAGAAATTTAAACATCCCCATGGACTGCCCTTCTAACATTGCTTAACAAATCCGAACCCTGCCCTTCGGTACCTACAACTTCATCGTCCACCAATAACACAATTAGTGACAAACATAACTATTTTTACGGCCGTCGTGTACAGTTATTAGCGTCCGGATAATAAACGGCGTGCTACAAAAAATAAAAAAGAGCTACGAGGCAGAAAAGTTTGCAATTTAGCAGCCGAAATCCAACTAAATACACACTGGAAGAATTCAACACGCTACAGCAATTAGTCGCCGATTTTCTCCCCCCAGCGCAATCAAGTCGACAACACCCCTGATCTCGGCTTAATTCAGCTATAACGTGATTTAATTAACACTAAAGCAATTAGTGAAAGCGTTTACCTGCATGGTGACGACTCACTGCAGCGCTTCCTGTCGCTCTACAACACTGAAAAGTTTTTCTTTTCTCTCTCTCTCTCTCTCTCTCTCTCTCTCTCCCCTCTCACTCACTCCCTCCCTCCCTCCCTGTAGTAAACACACAACAGCTCCCCCCAAAGCCCACACACGTTAACCAAAACGCATTTTCACCCACAGCCACAGTGATTAACTAAACTGATAAACCCATTAAACATTATGCAGTTTTAACTCAATGTCTTTCATTAATGCTTACACCGCAGCCTCTGCTCAACTCTCCAATCTGATTGGTCAGAAGCTGTTGATTAATTTTCTATGACAGAAAGTAGTTCCGGCAACATTCAAATAATCATATTAAGGCTAATAATAAATGAACATTTCATGTTATCTATCTATCTATCTATCTATCTATCTATCTATCTATATATATATATATATATATATATATATATATATATATATTTTGTAAATAAAATGTTAGTTTTCTAATGAAAGAAATGAATATGCTGGCACAAATCTATTTTTGTCTACAACACCGATTTCAAACATTTATTCATGCACCTTCAGATCAAAAGGTTTATAAGGAGACATTTTTTTAACATTTACAGAAGGTTGATGTTAAGTAGAGACTTAAATAGAGAGAATGAGAGAGACTTTATAGCTGCTATAATGTAAGTGATGAATGGCATGTACCTGTCTTGCTGACATTACAGAAAATTAAATGTATGTATAAATGATTAAAAAGCACAAGGTATCATTCATCAAGAAATCCACCCATCCATCCATTTTCCGTACAGCTTATACTACAAAGGGTCACATGGAAGCCTGGAGCCTATCCCAGGGATAGACTCAGGACACACCCTGGATGGGGTGCCAACCCATCGCAGGACACAATCGCACACACATTCATACACTACAGACAATTTTGAAGTGCAAATCAACCTAAAGCACATATGTTTAGACTGGGGTAGGAAACCAGAGTACCCAGAGGACATCCCTGAAGCACATGGAGAACATGCAAGCTCCACGCACACAAGACAGATGCGGGATTCGAACCTACAACCCCAGAGGTACGAGGCAAACAGTCTAACTACAAAGCCACTACACCCCCCTGTTCATCACTAAATGTAAAATTGTAATTATTGGAAAATGGCTATAGAAAAAAAAGGGACAAAACACTTTGGGATGTGCTTGTTTATGTCACAGGTCATATTACAACACCGAGTCATTTATTATTGTCCTGTAACATCACACCATGTTGATTTTTATTCCTTAAATATTCTACAGTATCAGCTATTGTTAATTGTTTGTATACAACAAAACCATTCAATGGAGTCTAAATATTTATGTAGAATGAAACCTTTTGTATTGTCTTCCATTGTATTGTATGTTACAATAGAACATTGTGATTAATACTGTACTAATGTACAAACACACTATTAATGTCATGCTCCATGCAGAGCCTAACTACACACATTCCTGATCATTGGGTTTCTGTTCTGCATGTATCATTTTGTTGTTTTTTACATGTACATGTAAACATACTTAAATACATGTTTAAAAAAAAATGATTTTTATAGATACCCAGTGACATAAATCTAAATATCAAATATCCAAATAGATGCTTTATTATGTCTTGAGTGTAAATGCAACTGGCCACAAAGACGACAATGTGCCAGGTTTTATTTTTAATTATATGTTTTATCATACACATATTTTATTATGCTTCAACATTTTAACAAGTGAGGGAACAATGTTTACCCACATGATAGACACAAACAATATTAGAAGAAGCAAACAACCCGAAGGCAAAATCCGTTATGAACCTTGATTAATATAAAATACATTTTAAGATGGGGATACACAAGTTTGTTTACTTATTTGTTTGTTTATTTATTTGCCTTACCACTCATTTTCACAAATGTTGAGCTTTGGAGCATGTTAAAGATATTGCAAAAGGCACGAACGAAAAGGCTGCCGTTTCATTTGTACTCATTAGATAATAAAATGTGGACTTTTATATTGAAATTCTTGCCGAAATGCATTATGGGGTTGCGTAAAGCTCTGCGTGAGTACTTTATTCTTATGAACGAAGTCCAAGTGTTTTCATGATTCATTTAAATGAATGTTGATTGTCATATTGATTTTTGGTCTGGTTTATTTTAGAGAAATGTCCGTGGAAGTGGAGAGGAAGTTTGTGTGTGACTCACAAGTTCTGGAGAAACTGAAGGATATTGGAGGTGGGTTTGATTCCAAACTACATTTCTGATTAAATGCTGTTGTGGTTTGTTAAGGATGGGACGAAATAGCAATATGACGGAATATAAAAAAAAAACTTTACTCATAAGTAACAACGTCAGTTTGCGCTGAATTAGAAAATGTTTTTTAAAAAATTAAATAAAATAAAAAATCTTGCCTGCAATTGGTGACACGTCCACTGTCGTCTGTTCTGTGCAGGGGAAGTAGCTAATGAATGCAAAATAAATCAATAGTAAGTGATTAGAAGTCGCCGAATGACGTCATAGACTCATTTGCATAATACAATGTTTCATGAAGTACGATTTTCTAATGGTGAATAGAATAGAATAGAATAGTATTTCTATCAAAAATAGAAAAATAATAAATTACTTCATTTTTCTTGTAGAAATAAGTTGCCAAATACTGTAATTTCTATCAAGAATACACAAGAAAAGAGCTCTAGGGGTAAGAAGTCGTCGGAAAATAGACTTGAAGGAAATGGCTACAGATGGAACAACTCACATTTATTATATGTACATTTTGCCAAGAAGATTTTTAAAAACGAAGAACAACGTGCGGAAGTGGGCCAAAAAAAAAAAAAAGATCGATCAATGATTGATCATTGTTGGCACGTTTGCCTCACGCCTGCAGGGTTGGGGGTTTGAATTACACTTCTTCTGCCCAGTGTTTGCGGAGTTTGCATGTTCTTCCCTTGCTTCAGGGGTTTCCTCCAGGTACTCATGGTTTGTCGGCTGATTGGGATCTTTAAATTGTCCGTAATGTATGAGTGTGTGTGTGATTGTGCCCTGCGACGGGTTGGCACCCCATCCAGGATGTCCCCCGCCTGGTGCCCCGAGTCTCCTGGCATAGACTCCGGGCTCCCCACGTCCCTGTGTAGGATAAGCGGTACAGAAAATGGATGGATGGATGATTGATCATTGAGAACAATGATAATCAGTGATCGGTCGTTGGGAGCACTGGTGATCGGTGATTGATCTTTGAGAGCAATCGTAATCAGTGATTCTTTGTTAGGAATCCTGTTGATTGGTCATTGGGAACTTTGGTTCATACAAGAACAACTCGGTCAAATTGCACAGTGTTGACTTGACTGAACCTGCTCTTTCAACTCGTATAACCAGCTCTTTCGCTCTCTCTCTCTCTCTTTTTAATAAAGTGCCAAAACTAGCAACCAATTAACTAAGTTAGCAACACAAGACTTCTAAAGCCTTCTTTAAAGAGGTGAATGATGTTTCTACATTATCTTCTAACAAGTCCACTTTAAATGAAATTCTATGTAACATGAATGTTATCTATATGACTTCTCTCACTGTTGTGTTTTATCCCAGAATTAGTGCATACACAAAATGTGCAGAACTAACTGATTAAAATTACTTTAAATCTGTAATTAGGGTAAGCCAATAGATGGAATCTTTTTTTTTCCCACTACACAATTTTTTTAGCTCTCCCCCAGTACCCTGTCCACCATAGGACCATCACTGACCAGATGTAGGAACATGAACTGATATTTTCCCTATCTCTTCTCTCCTCTCCTCCTAGCTGTACGTTTGGGTCAGTATGAGTTTAAAGATCAGTACTTCGACTCCGCAGACTTCACATTAACCCTAAAGGATTTCTGGCTCAGAAAACGCGAAGGATCCTGGGAGCTAAAACGGTCCGTGGCATCACATTTGAACGCAGAGAAAAGAGCACAGGATGTGTGCACTAAGTACAGAGAGATCACAGAGGTGCTTCAGATCAGAGCTGAACTTATCTCTGTCATGGGCATTAACGCAAAACACACATCAGATTCCTTACAGACAGAACAATCTAAAGATGTTCACGCCGAGTTTGAAAAATGGCTGCAGGATTTGAAGCTGGAGTGTTTTGCGGAGTTCACCACCGTCAGGTGTTCTTATGCTCTGGAGTGCGAAGGGGACGACAGAAAAGTCCGGGTCGATCTGGACCAGGCCGATTTTGGCTACTGCGTGGGAGAGATTGAAGTTCTGGTTTCAGAAGGGGACAAGATGACGTCTGCAGTGGAGTGTATAGAGAAGATCGCTCAAAAATTAGGTGACTAGAGAGCAATAGACTTGTGTTGATAAAATACGATACACCGTAATAATCAGCAATGCATTACGGTCACTCCCATTGCAGTTCATGCAGACACACGCTGCCTAGGTAGTAAGTAAGTAAAGCTTTATTTATATAGCACCTTTTTAAAACAATGTTTAGAAAGTGCTTTACAGAAAGAATCAATTAAAATAAGCAGTAAATGACAGTAAGCAAAATGAAATAAAGGGCTAAGCAAATAAAATGGAATAAATAACAAATATGTATCCTCAAGTATGGAAATGAACTGGTTGAGAAAAGGCTTCAGTGAACATGTGTGCTTTTAATATACTTTTTAAAAGTTCAAATTGAATCAGCTGCATGTTGGTTGTCAGAGTTTATGCCCGTAGTGACTAAAGGCCGTCTCCCCGCTTTTCAGCCGTGTTCTGGGTACAACCAGCAGGTTGCAGTTGGATGACCTAAATGATCTAGCAGGAGTAAATTTAGTGATCATGTTATTTATCCTTTATTTAACCAGGAAGATCCCATTGAGATATCACAATCTCTTCTTCCAGGGAGACCTGGTCAAGATGGCAGCACATAGAGTTTCACACAGAGATAATCACAGAAAACAATACCCATAGAAAACAAAAAATAAGAATAAAATCAAGAAAAGTGCTTACAAGACTCCTTAAACACTGCTTGCAATAGCTGAACTAAATGTAACTACATTTTGCAGATCGTTCCAGGTCCAGGGTGCATAAAAATTTGTTTGTTTGAGTATTATACCTCTGGGACTTGAGTGTGTGATTTGAGATCTAGTACAATAACTATTTGTATAAAAAGTTAAGAGATTAGAAATATGAGGGCAATTTATCTAGACGTGCCTTCGCAATGAACATGTACATATGCAATTTCCTCCTATGACGCAAAGATGTCCATGCCAATGATTCATATAGTATACAGTGATGAGTACGTGAACCTGTTCTACAAACAAAGCATAACCCTGCATGATGGACAGAGTCCAGTCTCTTTAATAAAGATGAAGCCGCATGCATATAAACAAGGTCACCATAATCAATAATAGATCAAAAAAAAACTACTCTATTTTCATATACACTATTATACACAATTTACAATAAATAAATATTATACACTATTTTCTTTCTAGCCTCATAAGGAAAGCCGTTTTAAATGATAAAAGAACCCCAATTTTGGTTTAGGCTTCTTCAACAGATTATCAGAGTGTACATTAAAAGCTAGTTTTTCGTCCAACCATATACCCAAGTATTTATAAGAGCTCTTTCAATGGGTGTTCCATCTAAAGTTGAAATGACCACATCCATTATCTTAGAATGAGCACGGCTAAAAATCATGTATTTTGTCTTTTAAAAAAAAAAAATCTGTGACATAACAGTTGTATAACATTGAGTGCATTCTGTAAGTTCAGAATAACCTGATTTAAAGATGCTGCTGCAGTATAAACGATTGTCTGGTCAGCATACAGACGTATATTAGCGGAATCCACACCGAAGCCTAAATCATTGATAAAAATAAAAGGGGAGCTAAACTGAATCCCTGATGACCTCCTTTTTTTACTTGATGGAAAGGTATAATTTTCTAAACATACACATTGAGTGCGCTAAAAAAAATAGTTTTCAAACCATTTTAGAGCAGCTTCACTAAAAACCTATGGACCTAAGTTTATTAGTTTCTTATTACAAAGAGGAGTGCCACCATGAAGTCATTTGAAAATGAATAATAATCATTTTCCAGCGAAATGATTTAAGTGCCAGAGTGATATGATTCAGCATTCTTGCAGCCGCATTCTGAACTCTTTGTAAGTGTTTAATGGAGCTCTTTGGTAGGCCAACCAAAACACTGTTGCAGTGTCTAGATGTAACACTATCCTTGAGGGGTGATAGAATATCACATACTTTAGAGATGTTACGAAGGTGACAGTATGCTATTTTACAAACAGTGCTAATGTTTTTTAAAACTGAGATCGCTGTCAAACACGATTCCGTAATTCTTAACGCAATCGTTAGCCTTGAGTGCACTATTTCTGATAATAAGTACCTCTGTCTTATCTTTATTTAGTTGCAGAAAGTTCTGTGACATCCACAGGTTTATGCTCTGTATGCAGTTTACAAGGGTGCTAATCGACTTGTGGGCATCTGGTGCAAGTGAGAGATAGAGTTACATGTCATCTGAATACTGATGGAAGGAGACGTTATATCGATTAATTACACCAGCTAATAGCAGCATATATAAGTTAAATAACAAAGGACCCAAAATTGAGCCTTGGGGAACACCACAAGATACCGAATGATGACTGGAGATGTGTGTACCCAGTGTAACATTATCTTCCCTGCCATTTAAGTAGGATGGAAACCAATCTAGGACTAGGCCTGATAAGCCAACGCAGTTTTTCAGTCGGTCAAGCAGAATCCCGTGGTCGACTGTGTCAAAGGCAGCACTGAGATCTAAAAGAACTAAAATTGACCGATAACCTGAGTCCTGATTTTGTTGCAGATCATTTAAAACTTTTAGAAGAGCAGTTTCTGTGCTATGGTTGGAGCGAAAGCCAGACTGAAATGTCTCATTAAGATTATTGATGTTCAGATAAGTTATTGAGCTGTATGGACACAACATTTTCAACTATTTTGCCAAGAAATAGAATTTTAGAGATAGTTTTGTAGTTAAGATTGTTTCTTAAACAAGATTGCTTCTCTTCTAATTCCTGTCATTTGAACAAATTCACCACATGAAAGTAAGTTTAAACGACTTGGCAGACAGAAGTGTCAATGAAGTTTGCAGAAAAATTTATGTTTTATGTGTGTGTGTATTATGTGTGTGTGTGTGTGTACGTATGTGTGTGTGTGTGTGTGTGT
>JAFFST010052438.1:60899-77920 GCA_022414735.1 Noturus placidus
AGGGCCATGATGATTTGGATTTTTTTTCACCTTTAATAATAAACACCTTCATTTACAAATTGCATTTTGTGTTTACTTGTGTTGTCCTTGACTATTGTTTAAATTGGTTTGATGTTCCGAAACACTTAAGTGTGACAAACATGCAAAGGAACAGGAAATGAGGAAGGGGGCAAACACTTTTTCACACCACTGTAAATGTTCCCTGGCTGTAGCAGATGCCAGGAATGTGGTACCTGCCCAAACACATGCCTGCCCTTAATTATGCTGAATGGAAAATGCAGTAGCAACCTACAATACATTATCGTTCTAGAAAATGGGCCCTTTGTTGTTTTAGCCAAAATGTTGAACAGGTTTGGTATGAAATATATACCAATTAATAATTACCAAATAATTATGCTATATTTGAGCATAAGTAAAAATTTGTTGTCTGAATTGAAGAAAGCAGTCTGAATGTGCAATCCTTAAATATATAAAAGGGTTCACATGTTCTCAAGATTCCTCTCGAACTGCTCTTTAGCCTTTTTAGACCTTACATGAAGAGGCTCAGTGCTAATTAATACGCACCCCAGGTTGTATTTATTTCCTGTTACCATGGAGCTTTAGGGTGATTTCTTTAATTAATGTCGCAATTTCCTGACTTTCCAGTAGTACTGTGAATCACCAGATAATCATCTCACAAGCTTATACATTTGGAGCTGTGCTCTGATGGATTTAGTCATTTCTACAAGATCAACGTTATAGCATGAGAGTCTCGGAGCCTGAGTACCACAGTGAAAGATCGGTTCTTGGTCCACTCTTGTTCTTCTTGTGTACTACATCTCTGGGCTCAGTGATCAGGTCTCATGGCTTCTCCTATTACTTCCAGCGGTCCAGTTTCAGCGAGTCCGTGCTCATGATAGCCTCAGATTTCTGATGTAATCTTCTGCAGTTGTAGCTCATCCACAGCAAGGTTCAATGTTCTGTGCATGTTGAAATGCTTTTCGGCTCACCACAGTCATAAAGAGCGTTTAAATGAGTTACCGGCTAACTAAATCATGTTGATTTGTACAGTCCCATTAAAGTTGCTTCTGGTAAAATTGGCATCCCTTCGTAGTTTTTATGAAGTCGAAAATGATATTCATGTATAATGTAGCGTTTGCGATGTCTGTTGATGACGTTGCTGATAAACACTGTCATAACGATTCAGAACTATTGCTAGAAGTGGAATTCCGTGAAATTTTACACAAAGACTATAGAATTTATTGATAGTGTAATAAATATGTATAACTAACACTTAGAATTACTACTTGTAGTTACTACTTGTAACTACTATTAATCAATATTAGTTAATCATTATATGTATAAACTAAATCCATAGAAGACTTTCCAATCAAGTTACATTCCAAGTGTGTACAGAGTTAGAGGAATGGGGTCTTATTGCACAGTAGATTTTTTTTTTGGTAACATCCTGTACCTTTCTGCACAGCAATAAATTAGCATTAGACATTGGCTGAAACTGTTTCCACAATCCAAACCTTTTGAAGCTGGCAAACCAATGTCAAAATTAAAGAGAAGACTTCCAGAAAAAACCCTGTGTCTGCGCCAGGACGAAAACCAGAGAATCATTAAGGGTGTAGAGGTGAATTTTAGACTGAGTAAAAAAACCATGACCTCATAAAAACCTTTCTAAACAGCAATTAACCATGTATGCGGCTCAAATGTAAATGTAGGAGATTGTATAGACAAGAATAATTGTGGCAAAGATTGGTTTATTTTTAATGAGAAAAGGTAAAACCCTGCCTAAGATGAACTCGCGGTTGGAGAAAGGTATAAAAGTGCATGTCTTTGAATAATTTAGACCTTCTGCAGGTCGTCACTTTTTATTGTTTTAAATAAAGTTTCTTTATTTATTCTCTTTTGATAGCCATAACCCTTGGTCTCTAGAAGTTTTTTGACTTTGGTTGGAAAAAAAAAAAACAGTGAAACATCTCAGTGCGGGTTATGCTAAATATAAACACTCTTGGAATGTGGCTCGTCCAATCAAATTAGAGGACTGGAACTAACCTTTAGAATACTGATATAATGGTGTGTAATTTAAACGTTTTACTGGCGTACAAAAAAACCTTTTGTTTTAATTTCTTGTTGCACTAGAGTAGAGAAAATGAACCTATGCAAGAAATGCACAGACTGAAATAACTTCTGTAACTTAAAAAAAAAAAAAAAAACCCTGCAAACCAGCTATACGCATGGTTTATTTATACCGCATACCTGTGATCAATAATGCAATTTGAAAAAGAATGATTGACCAAACTTGTGTAGTACAAATAGCAATTTTTTTTAATCTTCACACCATATAAAGCATTATTTCAATATTAAACATATATACATGATTGAACATACTGTACATAATCATAGTGAAACCAAAATAACAGTTGAAGAGGTGGTAAGATAATAAAAAGTGAAAATCTGTAGTGCGCGTTCATCAATTAGCAATCAATTATACGACACCACAGCAAGGTTTAAGATGTAGAACTATATTAGAAAAGACTTTTTACCCTGAGGCTGTAATTGGTGGAATATTAAAGGCCGCTGCTTTGGCTAGGTCTTTGACAGAAACACTGACTCCCAACGATACGTGAGGGATTGAGGAACCTTGAGGGTCGACTGGTCGATCAGCTTGTTCTAAATGAAGGGCACAATCGACCTTCTGTCCTTCCAGATTCCTCCACCGAATCCTGCTTCTCCATGCCCCTCTTTCTCTTTTTATTCACTGTGGTCTGTTCATCATCTATGTTCTCTTCATCTGAGAGGAAGTCTGTATTGGAGCGGAGAACCATTCCTCCACTTTCATCAATCGTCAGAGTGTCGTCATCATCTTCAGTGCTTCCTTGACTCTCATAGCGAGACTGTACATCTGTATGATGCCTGTTTTTGGTGCGGTGGGTGTCCACTAGCCATTCTCGTACCTCGTCCTCAGTTAGTCCTACTTCCCTGCCAAGGGCTTCACAGTCTTCTCTTGGTGGAATTTCTGAATCAGCCTCATTTCGTGACTCGAAAAAGGCCCACAGAACCTGAGACTGAAACTCGCTTAGTACCGGAGGTCGTGAGGACAAGCTTGGATGAGTCTTGGTACTTTTGACAAAATTAGCATGTGAGGGGTTGCATTTGGCAGGACTGGGTTTGCCAACATGTGAACTCTGAAGGTCCTGAGTAGCCGAGGCTTTATTTCCATCAGACCGTCGTCTTTTGGAATTTTCCCCTACACTCACCCCTTTGGCTTTACTCTGCTGCTCATCACTACACACTATGCTATCCTCGATTCCATCCCACACTCGGTTATCCTCCTGTTTTAAACCCACCTGACTGTTCACATCTGCTGTACAAGGTGTCATCTGTGATACCTCTTGATCATAAGGCTCCTCTTTGATTTCAATTTTCACTTTCACTCCGTCAACAGTTGTGTTAGTTTCTAAACGTATCGGAGATGCATTGGAGACTCCAGTAGCTGCCGATTGACTTTGGGATTCACTTGAGCCAAGTCCTTGAGCATGCTGTGCTGAGCAGAGACCAAGGACTGGCACAGCTTGCTGCAAAATTTGTTGAGAACCGTCTGGGGTTGGACTTTGAGTTTGGAGCCCATTCACAATAAAAGGCATTAGTACTTGAGGCTGGGGTATTAGCTGAGTAGTTGAAGAACCTAGTGGAGGAAAGACCGAGTTGACGATGGTGTGTGAAACAGAGCTTGGAGCTAATGTTAAGAGAGGGAGAACAGTAGACATTGCCTGAGCTGACACAACTGGAGCGGAAATCAATGAGGAAGCAGGTTGAAGCGGAACCTTCTCTGCTTGAGTCACACAATGACTGGTCTTAGCACTAGCTAACGGTGTGGCGTTAACCACTGTGGTGCCTGCCAGGTTTGCCACAACGATTCTGGTTTCTGCATTTGTTTTGGAATTGGTTGCGGTATTTCCAGCCTTCCTGGTGCGACTCTGGTGCAGTACAGACTTCAGATGGCTCTCCAAACCGAAGGCGTAAAAGTAAGAGACCTGGCACACATCACACTGGTACGGTTTGGTAGAGACATAAGGATAAGCAGGAACAGGGGTTGCGGAATCGTGGTCATTCCCTGATCCTGTTCTCATCTTTTGCATATGAGTGGCTGAATTAAAATGTACACGCAATTCTGACTTATGAGTAAAGTATTCCAGACAGGCGTGACACTTGAAAGGGGGGCCATCAGTGCCATCAGCATTGCTTTCCTCGTCTTTGACCGAGACTTCGGTCTCACCATAGCTGCTTCCACTGTTCCCTACCCCTGGTTCATCACACGCATCATTTTCCTGGGAAGAACCATCTTGTTGAACTGCCATTAAAGGGGATGTGGTGCTTTCTGAGGAGTTCTTCTGGGATGTACCATCTCCTGATTTTAAAAAACAAAACAACAAAAAACAAACGATTTACATAAGCATGAATAGTAAATGATATCCATGTGTGAACGTTCAGTAATGGACAAATGAGGCGTAACCTTACTGATATTTTGCGCAGTGGATTCTCCGACTCTGCCGCTGGAACGATTTGTGTAAGGTGCCTTGAAGAACAAAAGGGGGCGAGGAAAGAAGGGGAAAATAATCGATGGAATAGTTTGAGGAACTTTCAAATGTAACTAATCAGTCAAAGATACATGAGGTTAATGCAGCCTACAGCTACTGCAAGTTTACTTTGCCCAAAATAATTTATTCATTAGTGTACATTTTTTTCTCCAAACTATTAATGCTACTTGTCAGATGACTAAAGCAGTATTGTAACAAGAGGACTCGTCTTCTTGGAATAAAATCTAACAAACAATGAATCATTTAAAAAATAATCACCATTTAATACATTTTTTGGGTTGAGAACAGGTGGGAACAACAATAATAAAATACTCACAGTGATGAGTAAGTTAGTGAGACACGCTGGATGCACGCTGTGTTTTTTAGTCAGGTGTAAAGAAAGAGCATCATTGTCCCTTTGATGGCTTTGACACAAGGGGCACAGGCGTGCTTCGGGTATGGTTTCTTCCAGTTTCTCCTAAAGTCCAAAAAACAAACAAACAAAAAATTATCCAACAAAATCTTTACCCATTTTCACCCAACAGCCGTAATGTAAAAACCATCTGCCTAATATTGTTTAGGTCCTGCAAAAACAGCTCTGACCCAGACGGGCATGGACACGAACACTGAAGGTGTGCTGTGGTATCTGACACCAAGATGTTAGCACTTTTGGTTGGTACTAACCGCTGCATACAGGGAACACCCCACAAGACCTGCTGTTTTGGAGATGCTCTGACCCAATTGTCTAACCATCACAATTTGGCCCTTATCAAACGCGTTCGGATCCTTACGCTTACACATTTCTCTTGCTTCCAACACATCAACTTCGAGAAACAACTGTTTCTCGAATATATCCCACCCCTTAACATAATACCCCTAATATATCCCACCCCTTAACAGGTGCCACTGCCATCAGATAATCAAATGTTATTCACTTCAACCGTCTGTGGATTTAATGTTATGCTGATCGGTATATATTTATTGAATGAGCGTGAAGTCCTTCACACATGAAATGTGTTGCCCTTTGTGTCCTTCAGTATGGATCTGAAATGAAGCAGTTGTCATATGATTATATCGCAAGCCATAATTTCTCCAATCCTTTAATTTTTTTTTAAAATAAATTGCAAATGCCTTGCAAAAATATTGACCCTTTGAACGTTTCTATATTTTGTAGCGTTAGAACCTGGAACTGAACGGACTTGGTAAGGTGTACACAAACTTTTGAGCTTAGTGTATAACTCCAACTATCACACCCATATATGGTTCTTCTCCAAACTGTTGCCACATGGTTGAAAGCACACAACTGTCTAGAATTGTCTTTATATGCTGTAGCATTAAGATTTCCCTTCACTGGAACCAAGAGACCCGTGACTATGCCCCTGTGCACAAAACGAGCTCCATGAAGACATGGTTTGCTAAGGCTGCTGTGAAAAAACTCATGTGTCCTTCACAGAGCCCCAACTTCAACCCCACTGACCACCTTTGGAATGAATTGGAAATGCCGGCTGCACCTCAGACCTCCTCACTTGACATTTCTGCCTGACTTCACTAATGCTCTAGTAGCTGAAGGGACACAAATCTCCACAGCCACGCTGCAAAATCTAGTGGAAAACGTGCACCGACACCAACCCTTTCCAGTTAAGATTGGACACATCAGATGTAATGCATGTCATGCATCTACACAAAACAACCCATAATATTAAAGTGGGAGGAAAGAAATTCAATATAGTTTGCAAAACTATTTGATTTTTGGTGGATGAACTAAGCTGAGTCAAAGTTGTGCTTTCCATTTTTAATAAAAAGGATTCAACATCGCTCTGGTAAATGTTCAACTTTCAAGATTTTTTTTATAACTAAACCTTGTTTTAATAGCTCATTGGTCTTCATGATGCCGTTTGTTGAGAATTCTCTAACAAAGTCAGCTGTAGTTATAGTGAGACCATGTGACGCTTTAATTGCACACAGATGGAGGACTTTCAACTATTTGTGACTTCTGATGTCAGCTGGCTGCACCAGAACCAATTCAGAGGTTTCACAGCGAACGAGATTGAACACACTGATTTGTACCGATTTCCATCCTCCAGTTCAACATTATGGGCTATTTTGTGTAAATTTAATGAGAGTAAACAGTACAGTCCCAAGTCTATTTCAGGTTGTAACAATACAAAATGTAGAAAAGATGAAGGGGGTGAATACTTAAGCAATGCTCTGTAGTCAAATTGCCAATATTATGGTTTTTCAAATATGACCATTCAAGGAGTGTGTTATAGAGCGGTTTGTGAATGTAAAAAGTCTGCAAAGTTTCAAAAATCAAAGCGCAGTTTTGTAAAGTAAAACGCAGTTATTGACTCCCAAAAGAAGGAACCAATTCTGAACAGCTGAAACAAGTCATTAGTAATTTCCAGACTTCACTTCCTGTTCTAACCTATGCAGGTTTGTATCAAAAAACCCCCACCTCTGATCTTAATCAGCTGCTTACTGACAGACTGAGACGAAACTCATTTTGGTAGTGGGCATTGCCTTTTGGAAACACGCTGCCAGTGGTAGACCAATCACAATGGATTGGGACATCTGACCGATCATGGCAGAGTATGCTCTCTGAAAGGAGGAATTTAGAATGAATCCTTTAGAACGGATCATTGAACGAGTCGTTTGTGACTCTGGGGGAAAAGGTAATACTGCAATTTAAATTATGAGCACATTAAAGTATTTTTGACCTTGGATGTGTGTAAATCTATTGTACGAGACCTTTAAAACAAAATTAGGCACGTTTCAAAACCATAATAATAGGTGCGCTTTAAATGTTTCATACACTATATGGCCAAAGGGTTCTGGACACCTGGCCATTACACCCATATATACCATTTAATGAAACACCTCATACCAGATTTAGTCTCCCTTTGCTGTTCTAATACCCTCCACTCTTCTGCAAAGGCCTTCCAACTAGATTTTGGGCAAAAGCCAGCAGCCATGCCCCAATTCATATACAAAAGCCTTAGTGAGATCAGGCAGTGATGTCGGGCGAAAACTATGGCAGCATGGTTTTGTCATTAATAGCTTAATATCTGCATTTTTTGATGTTAACTTGGGATGTGAAGTCCACACACTGTAAAATTATTATTTCTTCCCGAGTTGAGATCTGTGAATGCATGATGTGATGTTCTCACTGGTAGACAATTTGGTGACAGCTGAAGACTGCGGCTGCCTTAAGAGGGCATGCATTAACGTTTTTATTTCTTTGCTGTTTTCTCGTGATCACGACTTCATTTTCTCATGATCGCCACATAACAAAAGATGTTTTCTCATGATGAAATTGTATCACGAGACAATCTTGCCCCTGGTGAATGGGACTGGTGGTGCGTGCATGCATGTTGGCATCTTCGCCATCATAAATTTAATCATTTGCTGCTGTAGAGATGGATGTTTTCTCCGTATTAACGTAGATAGTTACCGCCGCCCTCATTTCCATGTTGTACACAGAAAAGTAAAAAAAAAAAACATATGGAAATAAATACATGCGGGGAAAATAAATATAAAAGTAAACAAACAAATGGAAAAAAATAACTCGAAGAATAAATAAACAACAGTTAAAAGAATAAAAATAAATGAAGGGGTGAAATGTTATACAAAAATAAATTTAGGATTCAATTAAAAAAAATTTGTCATTTGTTCTTTTATTTATTTTTCCTATTCTATATATTTATTTATCTTTAATTTCTGCAGTTTTGGTCGTCCATACCATTATGCCCTCTTTACGAGATGTAACAGAAGTATCAGCTCAAAATACCCTAATGATAATTGACTTATTACACCATGCTGTAAATGCCCCTTTGTGTCTGGAAGCAAAAGCGCGCGTCTGTCTCTTTAAATGCAAATGAGCTGCGGTGTCCCCGCCCCTTTCCGGAAGAAAGCTATGCCGTTACTCTCATGCTTCGGATACTACAGCAACAACTATTCTTCTTGTGGGCTTTTTTAAGCCACATTTTGCCACGATGGATGAGACACGCACACAAAAAACACAATACTGTAGCATGTTATACAGACAGTAAGCGTTTTGGGGTTAAAAATAAAGCTGACATCTCTCTCTGGTCTCAGAGACCATGATGTCAGCCTGATTAGCCGTGGATTCTGTAAACAAGCTAACTCGGAAAGGTGCGATACTTACGTCTTCTGGATCACGAACAGTTGGTATCGATCCATGCTTAAGAATCAAGTTTTTAGCAAATCCTGCTTTGTATTGACCCTCGTTTATAAAGCAGTCTGGTGTGAAGTGATTCGCACAAACATACACGAATTTAGCTATTTTCTGGGGCGCACTCCCTTCATAAATAAAACGAATCCACTGCGTCTTCAGGGGCTCTGAGGCCGGGAGTAGATGAAGACTCTTATGCTCATTTTTACAGACAACAGCAGAACACTTGCAACGCTTACGAAACCGAGACATTCCTCTCATCATTACAGCCGCTGAACATCAACATGGCGTTCTGTGTGCGGCTCACTCAGGGGAGGAGCTATGCTAATAAGGCGGAGTACGTCAACAGTCGTGGACGGGGCGTGTTCCAGCGTGACAACGTTGGAGCGAAAAAAAAGCTTGAATATATGGCGAGCCGTTTTAGCATTTAAAGGGTTATGAAACCCTGGAGGAGGAGGGAAGAGAGGGGGAGGGAAGAGAGGAGGAGGGAAGAGAGGAAGAGAGGAGGAGGGAAGAGAGGAAGAGAGGAGGAGGGAAGAGAGGAAGAGGGGGGAGGGAAGCCTTCACATCACTTTCAAAAAAAAAAAGGATAGTGACAAAGTTTGCATATGAGTCAGTGGGACTTCTCCGCTCCTGAATCCCCAGGGCTAAATGGAGACAATAGATAGCAGTGCAGGTCCTAAGCCTTGTCTATTTAAAATCATTAGCCCCTGGCATGACTATGGAGGAAAACATAAAACCAGAGGCAGTGTGGATGAGAGAAATGTCAGCATAGTAGTTAGATAATAGGCTCTCCACAAATAAACAGGCAAAGACTATCCTCAACCTGGACTCTCTTTGTATAATTGGAGCTGGCCCATAGAGCTTTTATATTATACATGGCATGTACAATTATAATATTTTATTATTCTTTTCCTTAAGCCAGATGCAGCACAGATGAGAGAAATGTCAGAACGCTAGTATGCTAATAGGCTCAAGCTTTTCACAAATAAATGGCCAAGGTTCTTCCCTTCAACATGGACTCTTGTATAGTTGTGCACACGGAGCTTTAAGTGAGTTAATTAGCTCAAAAGGCAAGTAAAACAGTCAGGGTTAAAATTAGACACACACTTCATTTGAAGGGATATAAAGTCCTCTGGACTTTGTACAGCATCATTGTATAGCCGCAAACTGCTTTCATGAGCAAGTCTGAAGGCCACCTTTCTCCAATTCTCATAGTGCTCCAGAATAAACACGAACTCTTACACTACTGAACCGAACAAATCCAACCCATTTGCACGTCTCTCATCTACTACATCTGTAGGAAAGCACCACATGCTGTCATGAATAATTAAGAGACGGCATCTTCTCATAAGATAAGAACATGCATGCTCATGAATAATTATGAGACGGACAAGTCATCGAAGTACTATAGTACATTGCCACGTCACTGCATGTGACAGGACGAGATTTTACACCAGGAAAAAATTAAAATAGCTGAAAAAAACCTCAAAATTAACCAGCTTTCTCCTACAATTAAAATTAACAGATGCTAAGATAGTCTTTTATGATGTGCGATACAAACACCTCTGTTAAAATCTAGTATGTAGAAAATGTAGTTCAATGTTTCATCACACTTTAATGCTCTGACTCGCTTTCAGTTTTATCAAGCATTTTAAGTGGAAAGTCCAAGACTTAATATACTAGATCCTTATAAACGTGCTTAAAAATCAACAATATAGGGACAACACAGTTTTCTATGGGTACCATCACATGTGGGGGGGGGTGTACATGGGAAAGAAATAGTTGATAGCTTGCAAAACAAGCAGCTGGTCACTCAGAAGTAGATGTTCAATATCCAACGATAACGATGAGTAAAGGCGAGAGAATTTTGTGGATACAACATGGCATCCATATATGGGATATAAACAGGGGGGCAGTTTTATAGTATACAAAAACAAGTAGGTATAAGAAGTATAGTCATTAACAACCGGAAAGAGGATACTATAATACTTCTGCCGAGCTGCACATGAGTTTATAGGGATGTTGGAGATCCTGGTCCTTTGTGCTCTCCGGACCTGCATGATCGGTCTCGGAGGTCCTACTTCTGGATGGAGCTCTCATCTACTCCAAATCCAGACTGCTGGGACAAAGGCTTTCTAAAGCCAAACAGATTACATTTAAACCAATAATTGTCTCTTTAAGAATGTCTGTTGTGACCCAGATGAGGATGGGTTCCCTTCTGAGTCTGGTTCCTCTCAAGGTTTCTTCCTCTTAAAACATCTTAGGGAGTTTTTCCTTGCCATTGTCTCCACTCAGTGTCTTGCTCAGTTGGGATCAGTTGGTTCTCACTTTTACTGTGTGTATACTGTGTTTATATTCCTGTAAAGCTGCTTTGAGACAATGTCTATTGTAAAAAGCGCTATACAAATAAAATTGAATTGAATATAATAACTCGTACCCCAATGGGACACTCCAACACTTTAAATAAATCGTTGCTAAGGTTAGGAAAACGTGAAACTGGGTTTTATATATATGAACTGCAATAAAGGAGAGACAGCGGAGCGTGTAATCTACATCGTAAGGTGAATGGAGAAGAAAGAGGAAAGATTGTAAAGTAAATTCTCGCATTACAAAATTTACTTTCAAAAATATAGAGTATTATTAGAATATCTTAAAATAACCGGTTTAGATTAGATGAATATTCAAATTGGATAGTAAAATACAAGTTATAAAAACGACATATTAACCCCCCAAACAAACACACACACACACACACACCCACCCGGTCAATGCTGCACACTCCTGTCCGGTAGGTGGCGGTAATGCACCATTTTAGGTGGTTTAAAGTTCAACCGCCATAAAACACCAGAAGAAGAAGCAACAGAAGCAGAAGAATAATCCGATAGCAATACATAGGAAGATTAACCTGAACCACAATCGCAAGCACGACGAGAACAGGACGTTTAGCTGAAGTATTTTAAGACAATAATGCGAGTTAGCCGCTTAGCAGAGGCCTACAGCTGTGCACGTATACAACACTAAAACACTCATTTGGAGCACGCGGTAGAAGACATAAATAATGAATATCTTACTTACAGGTTGTGATCCAGATGCGCAAGATGATCCAAATAAAGTGGGTACGGCCCCATTTTTAATGAATACCCGTTTCGCGAACCCCGCTTTGACTTCAGCTAGATTCGAGAAGGACTCGTCAGTGAAGTGACGGGAACACAAGCGAAGGTCGGAGTTGAACTGCTTTGGTGTCGTTTTGAAAATGAACTCTAACCACTGACGCTTTACATCGTCGTCTTTTGGGAGGCCATGCAAAGTGCTTTTGCTTTTGCAGCGCAGAAAACAACGTCTTCTAGACATGGCCACAACAGGAACCGAACAGTTTCAGGACGCAACTGCTATACTGTAGTGTTTGAGGGCGGGACAAAGTACACGCTGTTCGCGAGCAGCCAATGAAAAACAGAGGCGGGGTCTTAAAAAAAAAAAAAAAAAAAAAAAAAACCATGTAGGATAGTACCGGAAGTAAGTCTGGAATTATACTGACGGCTCGGTTCAGTTGTTCAGGAGTTTTTTTTTCTTTTGGGAGTCAATAACTCCATCTTCGTGAAGTTGGCCCGTTGTGCCCTAAAAAAAGTTTGTGCTTCTTCCGTTTCTGGAGATATTAAAATAATAATATTAGGTCATTCTGAGGTCATTTAGACCCCCCCCCCCCATGCACCAAATTCACCCCAAATAGTCTCAATCGTTTGTGCTCAGTTAGTACCGATAAAAGCTTCGTTTTTGCTACTGTATTTCTTTTTTTCTTCACAATACAGTTGAAGTAACCCGGTAAAATCCAAACAGCAAAATAAACCACATTAAATACTCGCATTCACTTAATTGCAGTGACATGGCTGTGGAGGCACTGACTCTCAAAGTCAGATTTACAAAATATATGAATTCAACAGAGTAGCATAAATTAACCATTCAACTGGCTGCTTGCACAGTGACTACTGGTTATGTTTCATATCCCAGATCAGCATTCCTTACACACACCTAGGTAAGGTACAGATTTGGCCAAAGAAGAATGTGAAATTTATAGCAGCTCAGAGAGAGCACATTTTGCTCTGCACCCTCCATGTGTTCTTAATTTACCATCACAATTCCTACTCATTCAATACAAATGAAAGTATATACAGTCCACAACAACAAAAAAGACAAACGTAGTTTTATTCTTTAAAATAACACATTTATTCTTATTTGATATTTTTATATTTATTATTTAAAAAAGGACTGGTCTTTTATTTTTGTAGTGGACTGTACAGCAGTGTATACATGGTCTTACCTTTACTTGTAACTTGTAAATAAAGTCCATTCGCCCATCCTTCTGGACAAACATCTCTATGACTTTGGCGTAAAAGTCCTCTTTATCTTCTTTTAGTTTTAAAAGTCTCTCCGTCTCAATAGAGATCATTGATAGGGATGGAAGCTGTCCTTGGTCAGTCCGATTGTATGTTTTCAGTTTTTTCAACGTAGAGAAGGACCTTTCCACGGACACTGTTGTAGCTGGAATAGTGAGCACCAGCTGAAGTAACTTCGTCGCCTCAGGAACAGTCATCATCAGATCCTTCTGGGCCAAAAAGTGGAGAAGCTGTCCAGGAGATTTGCATTCATTCCTTACCGTCTGTGAGCTATAAAGTCCGATGAGATCAGCCTTTAGCCTAACAAAGTCAAAGAATCTAGCATATTTTGACAGGCTCTCCATTTTGGTGTCATCAAAATGGTGTGACATTTCCTCAAATTTTGTGCAATCAACCAAACCAAAGAAAGCTAGGTCACCAAAATGCTCAAACCTAGCTTTCAGTTGAACACTAATATCGTCCAGAACATTATAAAACATTCGTTTCCGCTCATCTCTGACTGACTGTTTACTTTGGACACTATCGGTCAGGCCAAGTGTGGTGCATTTCTGCTCAAATCGCTCATAGAAACTGTTAAACTCCTGTCTCTGGCGATCCACAACTCCAATTGTGTCGCGGATTCGTGCACAACAAAATCCGATGTCCATTACTTTGTTTTGCAGCACTCTAAAGAGTGCATCCGTTTCACTGAAAATGTCCTCATATGCCATAATGAAAAAGCACGTTGACGCTTTTGCCAGCCATCGATCATATCCAGTTGCCATCATTAGCGTGTCATTATCCCAACTATCTGGATTTTCACTCATAATATGGAATACAGCATGCAGATCAGATTGGTACATGCTTATTGTCTGCAACAGCCTAGAACTTGAGCTCCATCTAGTGGGCGCTGCTCTTGGTAAACGTCGCTTCACAACATCATCCAGTAAATGTTTGCACTTCCTGGACTTCCTGAAAAACGTCCCTAATCCCTCAACTGTTTTAAAAAAAGTTCTACTCTCAGGCATGCATTTTGCTGAATGCATGAGCACCAGGTTCAGTTTGTGTGCGTAACAGTGGGTAAAAATGGCTTCAGGCACCTTTTCTTTAATCTTGGCCTGCACCCCATTAAGCTCTGATGACGTCACAGCGGCTCCATCATAAGTCTGAGCTACCAGCTTTTCGACACACTTATATTTCTCCAACACTCCCAAGATGTACTCAGCTATAGCAGCGGCTCGTCTGTCATTACTGATGTCATCAAATCCCAAAAACGCCTCCCTCACGTCACATGACACCTCACTTTTAGCCACATAACGCAAAATGACAGAGATCTGGGATTTGTTTGTGACATCAACAGTCTCGTCTACTTCTACAGCAACAAATAGGGCTGCATTAATCTCCCTTCTTATATCAGCTCGAATCACATCACTTATTACTTCAATTAAATCGTTCTGAATTCTGTTTGATGAGTCAGAAAACACAGTGGATGTCTCCAAATGTCTAGCTAACCCACCATCTTTCTCAGCAAAAGCATGTAATACTTCTACATAATTGCTACGATTGGAAGAGGTCGTAGTCTCATCGTTAGCACGAAATGCCAGTTGCTGTTTGGCTAGGAAGCAAGTAGCATTAATGAGGTCTTTTAAAATCTCTCGGTTTTCCTTTATTTCAATGTTTCCTTAGCATTGTGGATGCTGATGTTTACTCTCTGCTGTTCGCTCAAAGAGGGGCGCACGGTGGCTTAGTAGTTAGCACGTTCGCCTCACACCTCCAGGGTCCGGGGTTCGAGCCCCGCCGGGGCCATGTGTGTTTGCATGTTCTCCCCGTGCGTCGGGGGTTTCTTCCGGGTACTCCGGTTTCCTCCCCCAGTCCAAAGACATGCATGTTAGGCTGATTGGCGTGTCTAAAGTGTCCGTAGTGTATGAATGTGAGTGTGTATGTGATTTTGCCCTGCGATGGACTGGCACCCTGTCCAGGGTGTACCCCGCCTTGTGCCCGATGCCTCCTGGGATAGGCTCCAGGTTCCCCTGAAAAGGAGTAAGCGGTTGAAGATGGATGGATGTTCGTTCAAAGACAAATCTAGCCTCGCACTTCCAAAAGTTTTTAAAGCGATTTGGCTTTGAATGTGAGTAGTTGAACTTTCATGTCTAGCGAGGCTTCTTGGTAGATTTTTCAAGTCACAGAATCCTGTTGAAATCCAGACATTGTCACCGGTTGAGAACAAAAAGCAGGGAAAGCAGAAAAGGCTGTTTCTCGAAGCACAACCACACAGCCAATCTTTCGGGGTGTACCACTCCGTGTGAAAAGAGCGTGTTATCTTTGGTCCTGTCCTTTGAAGCAAATCTTTTAGCTCCGGCATCGGTCTTCCATTATTGATCACTTCCAGTTTGGATTGAAAGTCCAGTTTTGAGAAATGTTTTAGCTTATCTACACAATCTTCCATTTTTGCAGTCAGGGCAACAACAACAACAACAACAACAACAACAAAAAAAACGGACTAACTTTACTTTTTTTTTTTTTTTTTAAAGATAGAATATTACCCACAATGCCATTTGTCTGTAATTCGTGAAGATCAAGCCCGTTTGCTCACACTCGCCCCCTTCAGTGAGGCAGAGGTACTGGATGCCTCCCGTCCTACTTTTTCACCATGGCATTATGTCAGATCAGCAAGACTTATTTTATACACATACATGAAATACATGACCCAGACTATGGAATGTGAGGATATATAATGAAAGTGTGTACAAACGTTACATTGACATACAGAGAGATCAATTGCATGGCTCAAGTTGAGCAAAATAAATAAATAAAAAATGAGCAGCTCAACCCAGTTTGTGAGGGGAAAAAAATCATTGGAACGATTGGAATCATACATTAATTAAGTTTCTATCACAAATCCGTGGACAAATATTTATTTATTCTGAATCATTATCAGGGTTTTTTGACACCCTCTTCTTCTCGACCCACTGACTATGCCAAACATTATCGTTGTTTCCAGGGATTTAGCTCGGTTGACATGGCCAAAGTATGAGAGCCGCTGTTTGGTGATCTTTCCCTCCAGCGAGATTTTTGCTTTGACACGCTCTAGAATCGACTTGTTTCTGACCATCTCCGTCCATGGCATGCGCAGCATATGCCTCCAACACCAGTTTTTATCATTCCTTGCACTGCAAGTCAAGTGCGATTCTTCATCTGATTTCTGGCCCCGCTTCGCCACTGGTTTATCTTGGGTCCAAGGAAGATGAAATCTTGAACTGATTCGATTTCTTCATTGTCGATATTTATGTGAACAGTACCGTTTCTTGCTGTTGTCATTACCCTTGTTTTCTTGATGTTAAGTTACAGTCCCATGTGCTCGCCGCCTTCTTTGATTATATGGATAAGATATTCCAGGTCCTTTTCATTTACTGCAAGTAAAGTTGTATCATTGGCAAATCGAAGGTTATTTATATTTCTGCCACCGATTTTGACTCCAAATGGTGATTCTTCAGGATTTCATCGTCTCATGAACATTTCGGTATACAGATTGAACAGGGTCGGTGATAGAATGCAGCCTTGTCGAATGCATTTTCCGATCGCATAGAGCGATCGTATCAGTTCTTCCAGATGCTCTGGAATACCCATTTGCCTCAGACATTTCCATAGCTTGTCATGTTCAATGCAGTCGAATGCTTTGCTGAAATTCACATGATCAATCACAGGTTCGCGATTTGATCTCTGGTTCCACGTAATATATATTTGATTATATCATTTTTTGATTACAAATATTTGATTATATCTTTTCATGTGACAACACTGAAGAAATGACACTTAGCTACAATGTAAAGTAGTGAGTGTACAGCTTGTGTAACTGTGTAAATTTGCTGTCCCCTCAAAATAACTCAA
>JAFFST010052439.1:4881-24883 GCA_022414735.1 Noturus placidus
AGTGTAATGTAAAGTGTGATGTTGTGTAGAAGTTTGTACCCCCTCCTTAGTGTAATGTAGTGTGATGTTGTGTAGAAGTTTGTACACCCTTCTTAGTGTAATGTAAAGTGTGATGTTGTGTAGAAGTTTGTACACCCTCCTTAGTATAATGTGAAATGTGATGTTGTGTAGAAGTTTGTACCCCCTCCTTAGTGTAATGTAAAGTGTGATGTGTTGCAGGTGTTGTGTTCTCTGATCAGAAGAATGATCTCTGGAGCAGAAGGGGAGTTGAGTGTCAGATGAGGAAACGATGTCTCTTTCTCCTGTGACTGTGTTTGGAAAAGTGGATTCGATGTGGTGTGGTTTAGAAACTGTTCCCATGAGAATCAACTTCCTCCCGTTCCTTCTCCTCCTTATATGGTGCATGGTGCTCTTCCCTGTTACTCGTTCATGTTGAATAATTCTAGCAAAACTAGCTATCTTCAGATTAAGAAGGTCACAGAATCAGATCAGGGCCTGTACTACTGCGCGCTACATGAGAGAAAGCCTAAAAATTATAGCAATGTCATTTACTACAGCGATGTGTATCATTATGGAATGAAATCGATATGGATCTCTCTCCCAGGTAAGATCATGTAATTCTCATAATCTGTTTGGTGCTGTGTGATAAGACAAAGACACCCTGGCCTATAGAATAACAACTGCTGTTTAAAATGTATTTTGTGTTTGTGTTCATCAGGGACAGATCCTCCATGCTATACCGTCTCTCCAAACACCTCGACCCCATGTGTATTAGAGTGGAGTGTTAGCTGGAAGCTGGTGTTGGGTGTGTGTGCTGTGTGTGTTCTCCTCTCCTCACTTCTCTCCTCCATCTGTGTGTACTGCCTCTGCACAAATACCACTAAAGGTACTCACACACTCGCTCTAATCACTAACACCACTAAAGGTACTGACACGCTCGCTCTAATCACTAACACCACTAAAGGTACTCACACACTCGCTCTAATAACTAACACCTCTAAAGGTACTCACGCACTCACTCTAATCACTAACCCCGATCCTGTTGTATATAAAGATGAAACAAAGTCTTCTCTGAATAAAATACACTTGTGTAATGTTATCAGTATAACAGTATCATATCATTTTCCTTTTAATAACATTTTAAAGATGTTTAAAGTGTTCTGGTCACACTGCACTTCATTTCATACATAGCTGACGTCAAACCTGATCATGGAGGAAGTGACCAAAGACCTAGTCAAAGAAGTGACATGATACACACACATGCACACCCCATATATATACACACACACACACAGTGGGGGAAAAAGAATTTAATCCCTGCTGATTTTGTAGATTTGCCCACTAACAAAGAAATGATCAGTCTATAATTTTAATGGTAGGTTTATTGGAACAGTGAGAGACAGAATAACAACAAAAAAAAATGAAAGCACGAAAATGGAGCTCTTTGGCATCAACTCAACTCGCCGTGTTTGGAGGAGGAGGTATGCTGCCTATGACCCCAAGAACACCATCCCCACCATCAAACATGGAGGTGGAAACATTATGTTTAGGGGTGTTTTTCTGTTTTTCAGGACAACCTCACCGCATCAAAGGGACGATGGATGGGGCCATGTACCGTCAAATCTTGGGTGAGAATCTCCTTCCCTCAGCCAGGGCATTGAAAATATCAATTTATTACTATGATTCATTTATTTATGATTCATGTACATGTGATTCAATTACATATGTTTCGTATTATTTTCATAAATACAGAATCAAAGAAAAAAAAAAGTGAGAAGGGGGGGTAAGATGGATAGTATTGACCGTCCACCTCTCCTTAATCTACCTCCAGGGTGCGTACATCCTTGAAGTAGGTAATAAACTGCTGCCATTTTCCCAAAAATGAGTCTCCACTACCTCTGATGTTATACTTGATTTTTTCCAGCTTCAAAAAGAACAATAGATCTTTAAGCCAGACTGATATAGGGGGGGTTGTGGAGAGGTCCAAGACAACAATATTCTGCGCCTAGCAAGCAACGATGCAAAGGCCACAACACTAGCTTGTCTAAGATTCATAGGTTGACACTGAGATGAAACACCAAAGAGGGCAATTAGAGGACACACCTCCTAATTGATTCTAAGAATGTCGGACATAGTCCTAAAAAAGGAGTTCCAAAAGTTCTGTAGTTTGGGACAGAGTGCAAACATATGACTCAGGTTACATGGAGAGAGTTTACATTTTTCACACGTCAGGAACATTGGGATATATTTTATATAGTTTACTCCTAGAGAGGTGAGCTCTATGGACCACTTTAAATTGTATGAAACTAAGTCTAGCACAGGTGGTGGTGGTTCGTATATTACCCAACACTCTGCTCCAGTAATCATCCTCAAGCTCCAGACCCAATTCCTCCTCCCAGGTACTAATGGTTTTAATATTGTAATAATCATCTTGAGACCAAAACGTTGCATATATCTGTGAAATAATGCCCCTTTTATGAGGATTCAGCTTGAACACCTCTTCCCATGCAGACTTTATAGATAAGGAGGGAAACCTAGTGAATAGGGAGGAGACACAGTGCCTAATTTGAAAGAAACGGAAAAGGTGAGACAGAGGCAGGCTGAATGACGAGGATAATTCAGAAAAATTCACAAACACATCGTTGATGAAAAGATCCTCAAAGCGTTTCAGACCCTTCTGTTCCCAAAGAGAGAATGTGGAGTTTATGAAGGAGGAGGGAAAGAGGTGGTTATTACATATAGGCGCCCCGATTGAGGCCGAGATAGATTTAAAATGACGGCGAAACTGGTAGAAAATTTTCAGGGAGGTACATACTATAGGATTATGTGTGTATTGTGAAAGGGCTACAGAGAGCAGGGAGGGAGGTCGAAATACAAGACTGTGCTTCTAAGTGGAACAATGGAAGAGAGGGGGCCTGCACCTAGAACACCAGTTTCTGAATGTTAGCCGCCCAATAATAATACATGAAATTGGGCAAAGAAAGGCCACCACTCAGTCGACTCCTCTGAAGTAAAAATCAAGTAATTACTAAGTCATTACCAAGTACTAAGTCATGTTTTGCAGAGGGGTCAAAAACATATTTCCCTCATTGAAATGCAAATCAATTTATAAAATTTTTATAATGTACAAAATCTGCAGGGGATCAAATACTTTTCCCCCCCCACTGTATATGTGTGTGTGTGTGTACACATCAGCATTTTTTTTCTCTTTTTTAATCCTGTTTGTTTGTAAACATGTTAAAGATGTAAAATTTCCAAATATATTTTCATTAAAAAAAAACTTTACAATAAAATGATTAACTGGTTACAGATCTAATGGTGCAGACGCACGTGTTTCTGAGGTGACCATCTCCAACTCCAGATGTTTCCATGACACTCAGCGAGTGTGTGTGTGTGTCCTGAGCTGCAGCGTTTCCTGTTTCACTGCATACACATTCTCAGGATTTTGAGTGTGTGTTTTTATGAGAGCGTGAGACAGTAGAGCATGTGTAATAACTAGTTTAGAACTGTGTAATAAGCTATTAACAACATGTAATAAGCATCGGTCAGTGTTTACATCGTAATTTTGTGCAAAAAACTACAGGATGAGTTTTGTACATTTTAAAATTGCCACAAAACATCTACATTTAGTAAAGAAATGTTATAGAAATGTTTTCAAAGTCTGTTGAGCTAAAGCTGATTTTGTGTCTAATGAGTCTTTGTTAAGTTTTTATAACAAAGATCCTGTCTGAGTCAGTGAATGAATAAATAAGTGAGTGAGGAAATAAATGAATAAATGAGAGTGAGTGAGTGAGTGAGTGAGGGAAAAATGAGTGAGTTAGTGAATAAATGAGTGAGTGAGTGAATAAATGAGTGAGTGAGTGAGTGAGTGAGTGAGTGAATAAATGAGTGAGTGAGTGACTGAATAAATGAGTGAGTGAGTAAATAAATGAGTGAGTGAGGGAATAAATGAGTGAGTGAGTGAGTGAGGGAATAAATGAGTGAGTGACTGAATAAATGAGTGAGTAAGTGAGTGAATAAGTGAGGGAATAAATGAGTGAGTGAGTGAGTGAGTGAGTGAGTGAGTGAATGAGTGAGTGAATAAATAAGTGAGTGAGTAAATGAGTGAGCGAGTGAATAAATGAGTAAGTGAGAATAAATGAGTGAGTGAGTAAATGAGTGAGTGAGAGTGAATAAATGAGTGAGTGAGTGAAAAAATGAGTGAGTGAGTAAATGAGTGAGTGAGAGTGAATAAATGAGTGAGTGAGTGAATAAATGAGTGAGTGGATAAATGAGTGAGTGAGTGAGTGAGTGAGTGAGGGAATAAATGAGTGAGTGACTGAATAAATGAGTGAGTAAGTGAGTGAATAAATAAGTGAATAAATGAGTGAGTGAGAGAGTGAGGGAATAAATGAGTGAGTGAGTGAATGAGTGAGTGAATAAATAAGTGAGTGAGTAAATGAGTGAGTGAGAGTGAATAAATGAGTGAGTGAGTGAATAAATGAGTGAGTGAGTAAATAAATGAGTAAATAAATGAGTGAGTGAGGGAATAAATGAGTGAGTGACTGAATAAATGAGTGAGTAAGAGAGTGAATAAATGAGTGAGTGAGTGACTGAATAAATGAGTGAGTGAGTAAATAAATGAGTGAGTGAGGGAATAAATGAGTGAGTGAGTGAGTGAGGGAATAAATGAGTGAGTGACTGAATAAATGAGTGAGTAAGTGAGTGAATAAATAAGTGAATAAATGAGTGAGTGAGAGAGTGAGGGAATAAATGAGTGAGTGAATGAGTGAGTGAATAAATAAGTGAGTGAGTAAATGAGTGAGTGAGAGTGAATAAATGAGTGAGTGAGTGAATAAATGAGTGAGTGAGTAAATAAATGAGTAAATAAATGAGTGAGTGAGGGAATAAATGAGTGAGTGACTGAATAAATGAGTGAGTAAGAGAGTGAATAAATGAGTGAGTGAGTGACTGAATAAATGAGTGAGTGAGTAAATAAATGAGTGAGTGAGGGAATACATGAGTGAGTGAGTGAGTGAGTGAGTGAGGGAATAAATGAGTGAGTGACTGAATAAACGAGTGAGTAAGTGAGTGAATAAATGAGTGAGTGAGTGAATAAATGAGTGAGTGAATAAATGAGTCAGTGAGTGAGAGAATAAATGAGTGAGTGAGTGAGTGAGGGAATAAATGAGTGAGTGAATAAATGAGTAAATAAATAAGTGAGTGACAGAGTGAGGGAATAAATGAGTGAGTGAATAAATGAGTGAGTGAGAGTGAATAAATGAGTCAGTGAGTAAATGAGTGAGTGAGTAAATGAGTGAGTGAGTGAATAAATGAGTGAGAGTGAGTGGGTGAATAAATGAGTAAGTGGGTGAATAAATGAGTGAGTGAGTAAATGAGTGAGTGAGTGAAAGAATAAATTAGTGAGTACGTGAATAAATGAGTGAGTAAGTGAGTGAGTGAGTGAATAAATGAGTGAGTGCGTGAGTGAGTCAGTGAATAAATGAGTGAGTGAGTGAATAAATGAGTGAGTGAATAAATGTCTGAAAAAAATGAGTGAGTGAGAGAGTGAGGGAATAAATGAGTGATTGAGTGAATAAATAAGTGAGCAAGTGAGCCAGTGAGTGTGTGAATAAGTAAGTGAGTGAGTGAGTGGGTGAATAAATGAGTGAGTAGGTGAGTAAGTTAATAAATGAGTGAGTGACTGAATAAATGAGTGAGTAAGTGAGTGAATAAGTGAGTGAATGAATGAGTGAGTGAGTGAGTGAATGAGTGAGTGAATAAATAAGTGAGTGAGTAAATGAGTGAGTGAGTGAATAAATGAGTAAGTGAGTAAATGAGTGAGTGAGTGAATAAATGAGTGAGTGAGTGAATAAATGAGTGAGTGAGTAAATGAGTGAGTGACTGACTGAATAAATGAGTGAGTGACTGACTGAATAAATGATTGAGTGAATAAATGAGTGAGTGAGTGAGTGAGTGAGTGAGTGAGTGAGTGAGTGAGTGAGGGAATAAATGAGTGAGTGACTGAATAAATTAGTGAGTAAGTGAGTGAATAAATAAGTGAATAAATGAGTGAGTGAGAGAGTGAGGGAATAAATGAGTGAGTGAATGAGTGAGTGAATAAATAAGTGAGTGAGTAAATGAGTGAGTGAGAGTGAATAAATGAATGAGTGAGTGAATAAATGAGTGAGTGAGTAAATGAGTGAGTGAGAGTGAATAAATGAGTGAGTGAGTGAATAAATGAGTGAGTGAGAGTGAATAAATGAGTGAGTGAGTGAATAAATGAGTGAGTGAGTAAATGAGTGAGTGAGTGAATAAATGAGTAAGTGAGTGACTGAATAAATGAGTGAGTGAATAAATGAGTGAGTGAGTAAATAAATGAGTGAGTGAGGGAATAAATGAGTGAGTGACTGAATAAATGAATGAGTAAGTGAGTGAATAAATGAGTGAGTGAGTGATTGAATAAATGAGTGAGTGAGTAAATAAATGAGTGAGTGAGGGAATACATGAGTGAGTGAGTGAGTGAGTGAGTGAGGGAATAAATGAGTGAGTGACTGAATAAACGAGTGAGTAAGTGAGTGAATAAATGAGTGAATGAATGAGTGAGTAAGTGAGTGAATGAGTGAGTGAATAAATAAGTGAGTAAGTGAGTGAATAAATGAGTGAGTGAATAAATGAGTGAGTGAATAAATGAGTCAGTGAGTGAGAGAATAAATGAGTGAGTGAGTGAGTGAGTGAGGGAATAAATGAGTGAGTGAATAAATGAGTAAATAAATAAGTGAGTGAGAGAGTGAGGGAATAAATGAGTGAGTGAATAAATGAGTGAGTGAGACTGAATAAATGAGTCAGTGAGTAAATGAGTGAGTGAGTAAATGAGTGAGTGAGTGAATAAATGAGTGAGAGTGAGTGGGTGAATAAATGAGTAAGTGGGTGAATAAATGAGTGAGTGAGTAAATGAGTGAGTGAGTGAATAAATGAGTGAGTGATTGAAAGAATAAATTAGTGAGTAAGTGAATAAATGAGTGAGTGAGTGAGTGAGTGAGTGAGTGAGTCAGTGAATAAATGAGTGAGTGGGTGAATAAATGAGTGAGTGAATAAATGACTGAATAAAGGAGTGAGTGAGAGAGTGAGGGAATAAATGAGTGATTGAGTGAATAAATAAGTGAGCACGTGAGCCAGTGAGTGTGTGAATAAGTAAGTGAGTGAGTGAGTGGGTGAGTAAGTTAATAAATGAGTGAGTAAATTAGTGAGTGAGTGAGTGAGTGAGTAAAAAAGTGAGTGAATAAATGAGTGAGAGAGAGTGAATAAATGAGTGAGTGAGTGAATAAATTAGTGAGTGAGTAAATGAGTTAGTGTATGAATGAGTGAGTGCATAAATGAGAGAGTGAGTGAGTGAGTGAGTGAGTGAGTAAATGAGTGAGTGTGTGAATAAATAAGTGAGTGAGTGAGTGAGTGAGTGAATAAATGAATGAGTGAGTGAATAAATAAGTGAGTGAGTGAGTGAATAAATGACTGAGTGAGTGAATAAATAAGTGTGTGAGTGAGTGAGTAAATGAGTGAGTAAGTGAATGAGTGAATAAATGAGTGAGTGAGTGCATAAATGAGTGAGTAAGTGAATGAGTGAGTGAATAAATGAGTGAGAGAGTGAGGGAAAAAATGAGCGAGTTAGTGAGTGAGTGAATAAATGAGTGAGTGAGTGAGTAAATGAGTGATTTAGTAAATGAGTGAGTGAGTAAGTGAGTGAATAAATGAGTAAGTGAGTGAGTAAATGAGTGAGTAAATGAGTGAGTTAGAGTGAATAAATGAGTGAGTGAGTAAACGAGTGAGTGAGTAAACGAGTGAGTGAGTGAATGAGTAAATAAATGAGTGAGTGAGTGCATAAATGAGTGAGTGAGTGAGTGAATAAATGAATGAATAAATGAGTGAATAAATGAGTGAGAGAGTGAGGGAATAAATGAGTGAGTGAGTGAATAAATGAGCGAGTGAGTGAATAAACTATTTAGTGAGTGAATAAATGAGAGTGAGTGAATGAGTGAGAGTGAGTGATTAAATGAAGGAGTGAATAAATGAGTGAGTGAGTTAATAAATGAGTGAGTGAGTGAATAAATGAGTGAGTGAGTGGAAAAAATAAGTAAGCAAGTGAGCCGGTAAGTGTGTGAATAAATAAGTGAGTGAGTGAGTGAGTGAGTGGGTGAATAAAAGAGTGAGTGAGTGAGTTAATAAATGAGTGAGTAAATGAGTGATTAAATAAGTGAGTGAGTAAATGAGTGAGTGAGTAAATGAGTGAGTGAGTGAATAAATGAGTGAGTGAGTAAATGAGTGAGTGAGTGAGTGAGTGAGTGAGTGAATAAATGAGTGAGTGTGAGGGAAAAAATGAGCAAGTGATTGAATAAATGAGTGAGTGAATAAACTATTGAGTGAGTGAATAAATGAGTAAGTGAGTAAATAAATTAGTGAGTGAATAAATGAGTGAATAAATGAGTGAGTGAGAGAGTGAGGGAATAAATGAGCAAGTGGGTAAATAAATGAGTGAAAGTGAGTGATTGAATAAATGAGTGAGTGAGTGGGTGAATAAATAAGTGAGTGAGTGAGTGGGTGAATAAATGAGTGAGTGAGTGAGTGAGTGAATAAATGAGTGAGTGAGTAAATGAGTGAGTGAATAAATGAGTGAGTGAGTAAATGAGTGAGTGCGTAAATGAGTGAGTGAATCAATGAGTGAATAAATGAGTGAGTGAGTGAGTGAGTGAGTAAAAATGAGTGACAATGTAAATAAATCAGTGAATAAATTAATGTAAATAAATTAGTTTGTGAATATATGAGTGAGTGAGTAAATGAGTGAGTGAATGAGTGAATAAGAGAGTGAGTGAGTGCATAAGTGAGTGAGTAAGTGAATAAATGAGGGAGTGAATAAATGAATGAGAAAGTGAATAAATGAGTGAGTGAGTGAATAAATGAGTGAGGGAGTGTATGAGTGAATAAATGAGTGAGTAAGTGAGTGAGTGAGTGAGTGAGTGAGTAAGTGAATAAATGAGTGAATACATGAGTGAGTGAGAGAGTGAGGGAATAAATGAGTGATTGAGTGAATAAATGAGTAAGTGAGTGAAAAAATAAGTGAGCAAGTGAGCCAGTGAGTGTGTGAATAAAAAAGTGAGTGAGTAAGTGGGTGAATAAATGAGTGAGGAAGTAAATGAGTGAGTGATTAAATGAGTGAGTGAATGAGTGAGTGAGTGAGTGAGTGAGTGAGTGAGTGAGTGAGTGAGTAAATAAGTGAGTGAGTAAATGAGTGTGAGTGAATAAATGAGTAAATGAATAAATGAGTGAGTGAGTAAATGAGTGAGTGAGAGTGAATAAATGAGTGAGTGCCTGAATAAATGAGTGAGTAAATGAGTGAGCGAGTAAATGACTGAATTAGTAAATAATTGAGTGAGTGAGTGAATAAATGAGGGAGGAAGTAAATGAGTGAGGGAGTGAGTAAATTAGGGAGTGAATAAATGCGTAAGTGAGTTAATAAATGAGTGAGTAAAAGAGTGAGTGAGTGAGAGAATAAATGAGTGAGTAAATGAGTGTGAGTGAGTAAATGATTGAGTGAGTAAATGACTGAGTGAATAAATGAGTGAGTGAGTGAGTAAATGAGTGAGTAAGTGAATGAGTGAATAAATGAGTGAGTGAGTGAATAAATGAGTGAGTAAAAGAGTGAGTGAGGGAGTGAATGAGTGAGTGAATAAATGAGTGAGTGAAAAAATGAGTGAGTGAGAGTGAATAAATTAGTGAGTGATTGAATGAGTGAGTGAGTGAATATATGAGTGAGTAAATGAGTGAGTGAGTGAGTGAATAAATGAGTGAGTGAGTGAATAAATGAGTGAGTAAGTGAGCGAGTGAGTGAGTGAATAAATGAGTAAGAGAGTGAGGGAAAAAATGAGAGTGAGGGAATAAATGAGCGAGTGAGTGAATAAATGAGCGAGTGAATAAATGAGATTGAATAAATGAGTGAGTGAGTAAATTAATGAGGGAGTGAATAAATGAGTGAGTGAGAGAGTGAGGGAATAAATAAGTGAGTGGGTGAATAAATGAGTCAGTAAATAAGTGAGTGAATAAATGAGTGAGTGAGTAAATGAGTGAGTGAGTGAGTGAGTGAGTGAATAAATGAGTGAGTGAGTGAATAAATGAGTGAGTGAGTGAAAAAATGAGTGAGTGAGTGAGCGAGTGAGTGTGTGAATAAATAAGTGAATGAGTGAGTGAGTGAAAAAATGAGTGAGTGGGTAAATGAGTAAGTGAGTGAGTAAAGGAGTGAGTGAGTGAGTGTGTGAATAAATGAGTGAGTGAGTAAATGAGTGAGTGAATAAATGTGAGTGAGTAAATTAGTGAGTGAGTAAATGAGTGAGTGAGTGAGTGAGTGAATAAATGAGTGAGTGAGTGAATAAATGAGTGAGTGAGCGAATAAATGAGTGAGTGAGTGTGTGAATAAATAAGTGAATGAGTGAGTGAGTGAGTGAATAAATGAGTGAGTGAGTGAGTGAGTAAATGAGTGAGTGAAAAAATGAGTGAGTGAGAGTGAATAAATTAGTGAGTGATTGAATGAGTGAGTGAGTGAATATATGAGTGAGTAAATGAGTGAGTGAATAAATGAGTGAGTGAGTGAATAAATGAGTGAGTAAGTGAGCGAGTGAGTGAGTGAATAAATGAGTAAGAGAGTGAGGGAAAAATGAGAGTGAGGGAATAAATGAGCGAGTGAGTGAATAAATGAGCGAGTGAATAAATGAGCGAGTGAATAAATGAGATTGAATAAATGAGTGAGTGAGTAAATTAATGAGGGAGAGTGAGTGAGTGAATAAATGAGTGAGTGAGTGAGTGAGTGAGTGTGTGAATAAATGAGTGAGTGAGTAAATGAGTGAGTGAGAGTGAATAAATGAGTGTGTGAGTGAGTGAGGGAATAAATGAGTGAGTGCGTGAATAAATGAGTGAGAGTGAGTGAGTGAATAAATGAGTGAGTGAGTGAGTGAGTGAGTGAGTGTGTGAATAAATGAGTGAGTGAGTAAATGAGTGAGTGAGTAAATGAGTGAGTGAATAAATGAGTGAGTGAGTAAATGAGTGAGTGAATAAATGAGTGAGTGAGTGAATAAATGAGTGAGTGAGTGAAAAAATGAGTGAGTGAGTGAGCGAGTGAGTGTGTGAATAAATAAGTGAATGAGTGAGTGAGTGAAAAAATGAGTGAGTGGGTAAATGAGTAAGTGAGTGAGTAAAGGAGTGAGTGAGTGAGTGTGTGAATAAATGAGTGAGTGAGTAAATGAGTGAGTGAATAAATGTGAGTGAGTAAATTAGTGAGTGAGTAAATGAGTGAGTGAGTGAATAAATGAGTGAGTGAGTGAATAAATGAGTGAGCGAGCGAATAAATGAGTGAGTGAGTGTGTGAATAAATAAGTGAATGAGTGAGTGAGTGAATAAATGAGTGAGTGAGTGAGTGAGTAAATGAGTGAGTGAATAAATGAGTGAGTGAGTGAGTGAATAAATGAGTGATTGAGTGAATAAATGAGTGAGTAAGTGAATAAATATGTGAGCAAGTGAGCCAGTGAGTGTGTGAATAAATAAGTGAGTGGGTGAATAAATGAGTCAGTAAATAAGTGAGTGAATAAATGAGTGAGTGAGTAAATGAGTGAGTGAGTGAGTGAGTGAGTGAATAAATGAGTGAGTGAGTGAATAAATGAGTGAGTGAGTGAAAAAATGAGTGAGTGAGTGAGCGAGTGAGTGTGTGAATAAATAAGTGAATGAGTGAGTGAGTGAATAAATGAGTGAGTGAGTAAATGAGTAAGTGAGTGAGTAAAGGAGTGAGTGAGTGAGTGAAAAAGTGAATGAGTGAATAAATGAGTGAGTGAATAAATGAGTGAGTGAGTAAATGAGTGAGTGAGTGAGTGAGTGAGTGAGTGAGTAAATGAGTGAGTGAAAAAATGAGTGAGTGAGAGTGAATAAATTAGTGAGTGATTGAATGAGTGAGTGAGTGAGTGTGTGAATAAATGAGTGAGTGAGTAAATGAGTGAGTGAGTAAATGAGTGAGTGAATAAATGAGTGAGTGAGTAAATGAGTGAGTGAATAAATGAGAGTGAGTGAGTGAATAAATGAGTGATTGAGTGAATAAATGAGTGAGTAAGTGAATAAATATGTGAGCAAGTGAGCCAGTGAGAGTGTGAATAAATAAGTGAGTGGGTGAATAAATGAGTCAGTAAATAAGTGAGTGAATAAATGAGTGAGTGAGTAAATGAGTGAGTGAGTGAGTGAGTGAGTGAATAAATGAGTGAGTGAGTAAATAAATGAGTGAGTGAGTGAAAAAATGAGTGAGTGAGTGAGCGAGTGAGTGTGTGAATAAATAAGTGAATGAGTGAGTGAGTGAAAAAATGAGTGAGTGGGTAAATGAGTAAGTGAGTGAGTAAAGGAGTGAGTGAGTGAGTGTGTGAATAAATGAGTGAGTGAGTAAATGAGTGAGTGAATAAATGTGAGTGAGTAAATTAGTGAGTGAGTAAATGAGTGAGTGAGTGAGTGAGTGAATAAATGAGTGAGTGAGTGAATAAATGAGTGAGTGAGCGAATAAATGAGTGAGTGAGTGAGCGAGTGAGTGTGTGAATAAATAAGTGAATGAGTGAGTGAGTGAGTGAAAAAATGAGTGAGTGGGTAAATGAGTAAGTGAGTGAGTGAATAAATGAGTAAGAGAGTGAGGGAAAAAATGAGAGTGAGGGAATAAATGAGCGAGTGAGTGAATAAATGAGCGAGTGAATAAATGAGATTGAATAAATGAGTGAGTGAGTAAATTAATGAGGGAGTGAATAAATGAGTGAGTGAGAGAGTGAGGGAATAAATAAGTGAGTGCGTGAATAAATGAGTGAGAGTGAGTGAGTGAATAAATGAGTGAGTGAGTGAGTGAGTGTGTGAATAAATAAGTGAATGAGTGAGTGAGTGAATAAATGAGTGAGTGAGTAAATGAGTAAGTGAGTGAGTAAAGGAGTGAGTGAGTGAAAAAGTGAATGAGTGAATAAATGAGTGAGTGAATAAATGAGTGAGTGAGTAAATGAGTGAGTGAGAGTGAATAAATGAGTGTGTGAGTGAGTAGTTAAATAAATTAGTAAATAAATGAGTGAGTGAGAGAGTGGGGGAATAAATGAGTGAGTGAGTGAATAAATGGGTGAAAGTGAGGGGGTGAATAAATGAGGGAGTGAGTGAGTGAGTGAGTGGGTGAATAAATGAGTGAGTGAGTGAATAAATGAGTGAGTGAGTTAATGAGTGAGTGAATAAATGAGTGAGTGAGTGTGTGAGTAAATGAGTGAGTGAGTAAATAAATAAGTGAGTGAATAAATGAGTGAGTGAGTGAATGAGTGAATAAATGAGTGGTTGAGTGAATAAATGAGTGAGTGAGTAAATTATTGAGTGAGTAAATGAGTGAGTGAGTGAGTGAATGAGTGAGTGAGTGAGTGAGTGAATAAATGAGTGAGTGGGTGAATAAATGAGTGAGTGAGTGAATAAATGAGTGAGTAAGTTAATGAGTGAGTGAATAAATGAGTGAGTGAGTGTGGGAGTAAATGAGTGAGTGAGTAAATAAATAAGTGAGTGAATAAATGAGTGAGTGAGTGAATGAGTGAATAAATGAGTGAGTAAATGAGTAAGTGAATAAATGAGTGAGTGAATAAATGAGTGAGTGAGTGAGTAAATAAATGAGTGAGTGAGTGAGTGAATAAATGAATGAGTGAGTGAATAAATGAGTGAGTGAGTGTGTGAGTGAATAAATGAGTGAGTGAGTAAATAAATAAGTGAGTGAATAAATGAGTGAGTGAGAGATTGAGTGAATAAATGAGTGAGTGAGTGAATGAGTGAATAAATGAGTGAGTGAGTGAATGAATGAGTAAATAAATGAGTGAGTGAGTGAATAGATGAGTGAGTGAGTAAATTAGTGAGTGAGTAAATGAGTGAGTGAGTGAGTGAATAAATGAGTGAGTGAGTGAATAAATGAGTGAGTGAGTGTGTGAATAAATAAGTGAATGAGTGAGTGAGTGAAAAAATGAGTGAGTGAGTGAGTGAGCGAGTGAGTGTGTGAATAAATAAGTAAATGAGTGAGTGAGTGAATAAATGAGTGAGTGAGTAAATGAGTAAGTGAGTGAGTAAAGGAGTGAGTGAGTGAGCAAATGAGTGAAAAAGTGAATGAGTGAATAAATGAGTGAGTGAATAAATGAGTGAGTGAGTAAATGAGTGAGTGAGAGTGAATAAATGAGTGTGAGTGAGTAGTTGAATAAATTAGTAAATAAATGAGTGAGTGAGAGAGTGAGGGAATGAATGAGTAAGTGAGTGAATAAATGGGTGAAAGTGAGGGGGTGAATAAATGAGTGAGTGAGTGAATAAATGAGTGAGTGAGTTAATGAGTGAGTGAATAAATAATTGAGTGAGTGTGTGAGTGAATAAATGAGTGAGTGAGTGAGTAAATAAATAAGTGAGTGAATAAATGAGTGAGTTAGAGATTGAGTGAATAAATGAGTGAGTGATTGAATGAGTGAATAAATGAGTGAGTGAGTGAGTGAGTGAATGAGTGAATAAATGAGTGAGTGAATAAATGAGTGAATAAATGAGTGAGTGAGAGAGTGAGGGAATAAATGAGCAAGTGGGTAAATAAATGAGTGAAAGTGTGTGAGTGAATAAATGAGTGAGTGAGTGGGTGAATAAATAAGTGAGTGAGTGGGTGAATAAATGAGTGAGTGAGTTAATGAGTGAGTGAATAAATGAGTGAGTGAGTTAATGAGTGAGTGAATAAATGAGTGAGTGAGTGTGTGAGTAAATGAGTGAGTGAGTAAATAAATAAGTGAGTGAATAAATGAGTGAGTAAGTGAATGAGTGAATAAATGAGTGAGTGGGTGAATAAATGAGTGAGTGAGTGAATAAATGAGTGAGTGAGTTAATGAGTGAGTGAATAAATGAGTGAGTGAGTGTGTGAGTAAATGAGTGAGTGAGTAAATAAATAAGTGAGTGAATAAATGAGTGAGTAAGTGAATGAGTGAATAAATGAGTGAGTGAGTGAATAAATGAGTGAGTGAGTAAATTATTGAGTGAGTAAATGAGTGAGTGAGTGAGTGAGTGAGTGAGTGAGTGAGTGAATAAATGAGTGAGTGAGTGAGTGAATAAATGAGTGAGTGAGTGAATAAATGAGTGAGTGAGTGTGTGAATAAATGAGTGAGTGAGTGAGTAAATGAGTGAGTGAATAAATGAGTGAGTAAATGAGTAAGTGAATAAATGAGTGAGTGAATAAATGAGTGAGTGAATAAATGAGTGAGTGCATAAATGAGTGAGTGAATCAATGAGTGAATAAATGAGTGAGTGAGTGAGTGAGTGAGTAAAAATGAGTGAGTGAAAGTAAATAAGTTAGTGAGTGAATGAGTGAATAAGAGAGTGAGTGAGTGCATAAATGAGTGAGTGAGTGAGTGAGTGAGTGAGTGAATGAGTAAATAAATGAGTGAGTGAGTGAATAAATGAGTGAGTGAGTAAATTAGTGAGTGAGTAAATGAGTGAGTGAGTGAGTGAGTGAGTGATTAAATGAGAGAGAGTGAGGGAATAAATGAGAGAGTGAGGGAATAAATGTTCGAGTGAGTGAATAAATGAGCGAGTGAGTGAATAAACTATTGCGTGAGTGAATAAAGGAGAGTGAGTGAATGAGTGAGAGTGATTGAATAAATGAGGGAGTGAATAAATGAGTGAGAAAGTGAATAAATGAGTGAGTGAGTGAATAAATGAGTGAGTGAATAAATGAGTGAATAAATGAGTGAGTAAGTGAGTGAGCGAGTGAGTGTGTGAATAAATAAGTGAATGAGTGAGTGAGTGAATAAATGAGTGAGTGAGTAAATGAGTAAGTGAGTGAGTAAAGGAGTGAGTGATTGAGCAAATGAGTGAAAAAGTGAATGAGTGAATAAATGAGTGAGTGAATAAATGAGTGAGTGAGTAAATGACTGAAAGTGTGTGAGTGAATAAATGACTGAGTGAGTGGGTGAATAAATAAGTGAGTGAGTGGGTGAATAAATGAATGAGTGAGTGCGTGAATAAATGAGTGAGTGAGTAAATGACTGAGTGAATAAATGAGTGAGTGAGTAAATGAGTGAGTGAATAAATGAGTAAGTGCATAAATGAGTGAGTGAGTAAATGAATGAGTGCGTAAATGAGTGAGTGAATCAATGAGTGAATAAATGAGTGAGTGAGTGAGTGAGTGAGTGAGTAAAAATGAGTGAGTGAAAGTAAATAAGTTAGTGAGTGAATGAGTGAATAAGAGAGTGAGTGAGTGCATAAATGAGTGAGTGAGTGATTAAATGAGAGAGAGTGAGGGAATAAATGAGAGAGTGAGGGAATAATTGTTCAAGTGAGTGAATAAACTATTGAGTGAGTGAATAAAGGAGAGTGAGTGAATGAGTGAGAGTGAGTGAATAAATGAGGGAGTGAATAAATGAGTGAGAAAGTGAATAAATGAGTGAGTGAGTGAATAAATGAGTGAATACATGAGTGAGGGAAAGAGTGAGGGAATAAATGAGTGAATGAGGGAATAAATGAGTAAGTGAGTGAAAAAATAAGTGAGCAAGTGAGCCAGTGAATGTGTGAATAAAAAAGTGAGTGAGTGGGTTAATAAATGAGTGAGGAAGTAAATGAGTGAGTGATTAAATGAGTGAGTGAATAAATGAGTGAGTAAGTGAGTGAGTGAGTGAGTGAGTAAATAAGTGAGTGAGTAAATGAGTGTGAGTGAATAAATGAATAAGTGAATAAATGAGTGAGTGAGTGCATAAATGAGTGAGTAAAAGAGTGAGTGAGTGAGTGAGTGAATGAGTGAGTGAATAAATGAGTGAGTGAATAAATGAGTGTGTGAGAGTGAATAGATGAGTGAGTGATTGAATGAGTGAGTGAGTGAATAAATGAGTGAGTAAGTGAGTGAGTGAGTGAGTGAGTGAGTGAGTGAATAAATGAGTAAGAGAGTGAGGGAAAAAAATGAGAGTGAGGGAATAAATGACCGAGTGAGTGAATAAATGAGCGAGTGAATAAATGAGATTGAATAAATGAGTGAGAGAGTGAGTGAGACAGTGAGGGAATAAATGAGTGAGTGGGTGAATAAATGAGTGAGAGTGAGTGAGTGAATAAATAAGTGAGTGGGTGAATAAATGAGTGAGTGAGTGTGTGAATAAATGAGTGAGTGAGTGAATAGATGAGTGAGTGAATAAATTAGTGAGTGAGTAAATTAGTGAATAATAAAGTGAGTGAGTGAATAAATGAGTGAGTGAGTTAATAAATGAGTGAGTGAGTGAATAAATGAGTGAGTGATGAAGTGAATAAATAAGTGAGTGAATGAGTCAATAAATGAGTGAATAAATGAGTGAGTGAGTCAATAAATGAGTGAGTGACTGAATAAATGAGTGAGTAAGTGAAAAAACGAGTGAGTGAGTGAATAAATAAGTGACTGAGTGAGTGGATAAATGAGTGAGTGAGTGAGGGAATAAATGTGAGAGTGAGTGAGGGAATAAATGTGAGAGTGAGTGAGGGAATAAATGTGTGAGGGAATAAATGTGTGAGTGAGTAAATGAGTGAGTGAGTGAGTGAGTGAGGGAATAAATGAGTGAGTGAGTGAGTGAGGGAATAAATGAGTGAGTGAGTGAATAAATGAGTGAGTGACTGAGTGAATAAATGAGTGAGTGAGTGAATAAACGAGTGAGTGAGTGAATAAACGAGTGAGTGAGTGAATAAATGAGGGAGTGAGTGAATAAATGAGTGAGTGAATGAATAAATGAGTGAATGAGTGAGAGTGCGTGAATAAATGAGTGAGTGAGTGAGTGAGTGAATTAATGAGTGTGAGTGAGTGAATGAGTGAGTGAATAAATGAGTGAGTGAGTGAATGAGTGAGTGACTAAATGAGTGTGTGAATGTTAGTGAGTGAAATGAGTGAGTGAATAAATGAGTGAGTGAATAAATGAGTGAGTGAATAAATGCGTGAGTGAGTGAGTGAATAAATGAGTGATTGAGTGAATAAATGAGTGATTGAATGAATAAATGAGTGAGTGAGTGAGTGAATAAATGAGTGAGTGAGTTAGTGAATAAACAAGTGAGTGAGTGAATAAATGAGGGCGGGAGTGAATAAATGAGAGTGAGTGAATGAGTGAGAGTGAGTGAATAATTAAGTGTGTCAGTGAATGAGTGAGAGTGATTGAATAAATGAGTGAGTGAGTGAGTGAATAAATGAGTGAGTTAGTGAATAAATGAGTGAGTGTGTGAATAAATGAGTGTGGGAGTGAGTGAGTAAATGAGTGAGTGAATAAATGAGTGAGTGAATAAATGAGTGAGTGAATAAATGAGTGAGTGAGTGTGTGAATAAACGAGGGTGTGAGTGAACAAATGAGTGAGTGAGTGAATAAATGAATGAGTGAGTGAGTGAATAAATGAGTGAGTGAATAAATGAGAGTGAGTGAATGAGTGAGAGTGAGTGAATAATTGAGTGTGTTGAGTGAATGTGTGAGAGTGATTGAATAAATGAGTGAGTGAGTGAATAAATGAGTGAGTGAGTGAATAAATGAGTGAGTGAGTGTGTTACTAAATGAGTGAGTGAGTGAATAAATGAGTGAGTGAGTGAATAAACGAGTGAGTGAGTGAATAAATGAGTGAGTGAGTGTGTGAATAAATGAGTGTGGGAGTGAGTGAATAAATTAGTGAGTGAGTGAGTGAATAAATGAGTGAGTGAATGTGTGAATAAATGAGGGTGTGAGTGAACAAATGAGTCAGTGAGTGAATAAATGAATGAGTGAGTGAGTGAATAAATGAGTGAGTGAGTGTGTGAATAAATGAGTGTGGGAGTGAGTGAATAAACTTTTGAGTGAGTGAATAAATGAGGGAGTGAATGAGTGTGTGAATAAATGAGTGTGAGTGACTAAACGAGTGAGTGAATAATGAGTGAGCTAATAAATGAGTGAGTGAATGAGTGATTGAATAAATGAGTGAGTGACTGAATGAGTGAGTGAATGAGTGAATAAATGAGTGAGTGAATAAATGAGTGAATAAATGAGTAAGGGAATAAATGAGTGAGTGAGTGAGTGAGTGAATAAATGAGTAAGGGAATAAATGAGTGAGTGAGTGAGTGAGTGAATAAACGAGGGAGTGAGTGAATAAATGAGTGAGTGAATAAACTTTTGAGTAAGTGAATAAATGAGTGATTGAGTGCCTGAATAAATGAGTGAGTGAGTGAATAAACGAGTGAGTGAGTGAATAAATGTGTGTGAGTGAATAAATATGTGTGAGTGAATAAATGAGTGTGAGTGAATAAATGAGTGAGTGAGTGAGTGAATAAATGAGTGAGTGAATAATGAGTGAGCTAATAAATGAGTGAGTGAATGAGTGATTGAATAAATGAGTGAGTGAGTGAGTGAGTGAATAAATGAGTGAGTGAATGAGTGATTGAATAAATGAGTGAGTGAATAAATGAGTGAGTGACTGAATGAGTGAGTGAATGAGTGAATAAATGAGTGAGTGAATAAATGAGTGAATAAATGAGTGAGTGAATAAATGATTGAGTGAGTGAATAAATGAGTGAGTGAGTGAATAAATGAGTGAGTGAGTGAATAAATGAGTGAATAAATGAGTAAGGGAATAAATGAGTGAGTGAGTGAGTGAGTGAATAAACGAGGGAGTGAGTGAATAAACAAAGCAGTGAGTGAATAAACGAGGGAGTGAGTGCATGAATAAATGAGTGAGTGAATGAGAGAGAGTGAGGGAGTGAATAAACTTTTGAGTGAGTGAATAAATGAGTGACTGAGTGCCTGAATAAATGATTGAGTGAGTGTGTGAATAAATGAGTGAGTGTGTGAATAAATGAGTGATTATGTAATAACAATTTTTATTGATTCTCATACACTTTTCAGAGTACAACAAGATATATCAATACAGAATCAACATTTTTTTTTACCCCGATAACAGTTTACATATGATCAATTTACTTATGATTCATGTACATGTGATTTAATTACATATGATTCATTTTCAT
>JAFFST010052439.1:26138-41007 GCA_022414735.1 Noturus placidus
TACCAAAACTAAAGCTTTCAGTAAGAGAGAAATCCCCTACTGACTTCAAATCTGATAAACAGTCTGCGCACATTAACAGATATAATGTCCTTAACTTTAACTTAAAATAAATAAATAAATAGAAAACCACGCTGCTGTGCAGGTGATACACTTCATCCTGATGTCAAGAGTTTCACATATTCTCCTGCTTCCTCCGCTGAAATAAAGTCCTTCTGGACACCGTTATGTGTAATGCGAAGCCGAGCTGGGTGAAGTATTCCATACCAAGCGCCCTCAACATCACGAAGCTGACGCCGAACCTCATTAAATGCAGCTCGAGCCCGAGCTATCTTAGGTGTGTAATCAGGAAAAACGGAGATAATCAAATTCCTCACTTTAATCCTCTGGAGCTCTCTCGCGCGCCGTAAAATATCAGCGCATTCACTATAATAATGAAATCTACACACAATAGCTCGTGGTCGTTCACCAGGCTCGGGCTTCGGCTGAAGGGTCCGGTGGGACCGGTCTAAAACCGGCTCCTTCTCCAGACCAAACGCCTCTTTTAACAAGGCCGCTACAGCAGCAGTTGTACTGCTGTACCACTGTAATAAACTATTGAGTGAGTGAATGAGTGAGAGTGAGTGAATAAATGAGTGAGTGAATAAACGAGTGAGTGAATAAACAAGGGAGTGAGTGAATAAACGAGTGAGTGAATGAATAAATGAGGGAGTGAGTGAATAAATGAGTGAATGAGTGAGAGTGCGTGAATAAATAAGTGAGTGAGTGAATGAGTGAGTGAATTAATGAGTGTGAGTGAGTGAATGAGTGAGTGAATAAACGAGTGAGTGAGTGAATGAGTGAGTGACTAAATGAGTGAGTGAGTAACTAAATGAGTGTGTGAATGTGAGTGAGTGAAATGAGTGAGTGAATAAATGAGTGAGTGAATAAACGAGTGAGAGAATAAATGAGTGAGTGAATGAGTGACTAAATGAGTGAGTGAATGAGTGAGTGACTAAATGAGTGCGTGAATGTGTGAATAAATGAGAGTGAATGAGAGAGTGAGTGCGTGAATGAATGCGTGAGTGAGTGAATAAACGAGGGAGTGAGTGCGTGAATAAATGAGTGAGTGAATGAGAGAGAGTGAGTGCATGAATAAATGAGTGAGTGCGTGAATAAATGAGTGAGTGAGTAAATAAATGAGTGAGTGAATGAATAAACGAGTGAGTGAATAAACTATTGAGAGAGTGAATAAATGAGAGTGAGTGAATGAGTGAGAGTGAGTGAATAAATGAGTGAGTGAGTGAATAAACGAGGGAGTGAGTGAATAAATGAGTGAGTGAGTGAATAAATGAGGGAGTGAGTGAATAAATGAGGGAGTGAGTGAATAAATGAGTGAATGAGTGAGTGCGTGAATAAATGAGTGAGTGAGTGAATGAGTGAATTAATGAGTGTGAGTGAGTGAATGAGTGAGTGACTAAATGAGTGTGTGAATGTGAGTGAGTGAAATGAGTGAGTGAATAAATGAGTGAGTGAATAAACGAGTGAGTGAATGAGTGACTGACTAAATAAGTGCGTGAATGTGTGAGTGAATGTGTGAGTGAATGAGTGAGTGAATGAGTGACTAAGTAAGTGAGTGAATGAGTGAATGACTAAATGAGTGCACGAATGTGTGAGTGAATAAATCAGTGAGTGAATAAATGAGTGAATAAATGAGTGAATGTGTGTGTGGGTGAATAAATGAGTGAGAGTGTGGACAGTTGAAGATTGTAAAAGTGACGTTTTCCCAACCTTTTCCAAACTGTATACTGAACCCAATATGATCTTCTGTTGAAGCCCATCGGTCTTCATGTGTTTTGATCTGCCTTTCTTCTCACCATGGGTGTAAAGAGTGGTTAATAGAGTTACTGTAGCCTTCCTCTCATCTTTGGATGGTCTCCTCTGACTGTTTTTTGCACCATTCTGTGTAAACTCTATCTATGAGACTGATCTGTGTGTGTGTGTGTGTGTGAGAGAGAAAGTAGGTCAGCATTTTGTGAAATATTTGGGGGGGGGGGGGGGGGGGAGACCAGCATGAACATCCGTTCCACAGTTACTGAGATCAGAGATTTCTTTTAATCCCAGTGATTCAAGCGTTCGAACTGTGAACAACTAAAAAACAAAAAGGACTAACACAGTAGTGCACTTAAGTTTCATTCTATCGTACTCCAGAGCTGAGATCTGAGTCTCTCATGTTTATTATAATACCAATTATTTTTGTTATTTATATACTTCCTTGAAACCACTCTGAAGATTTCGGCTCTTTAGGTCACAATTTAGCACCTTTTTTTTTGCACCTTTAGATAGAAGTTTAATTTATGGCAAAAAGACATGATTTTGGATTTCACAGCCATTACTTCATCACAAGTCATTTTTAAAATAAATAGTTTGTTACATAGAAATGAGTAATGAAAATCTCCACCTCTCCTTATCTGATCATGGTTCTATAATATTATACAATAACTCGAGTGAGGGACTCCGGGCAAAATCTCACCTCGGTAATATTGATTGTTCAGGGGTGTGGATTGTTGCAACACACACACACACACACACACACACACACACACACACACCCCTCAATCTACCTCAGTGAGCTTAATTGTTTTTAATCACTTTCTAATGATCATTAGAATAATTTGTTGTGTATGACTTTACACTTTGATGTAGGTCATGACCCTTTTAACGGATCTGTTAATTATTCACAACCATACATTTAATTTCACACGAGTCGACTCAAAACATTCTCCATTTACCGTGACAGGAAGTGAGGATGCCACGGATCAGCGAATCTTTTAAGCAGGAAAATTAAATGAGAGCTTGTAGAAAATTCCTAGTTTACAAGTTGTAATTACGAGTTCGCCGAGGACGTGAACGCTGTTTACATGTCGGAACCTCTTCGTTTCAGTAATTATGATACGACGTGAACGCAGCTTTTCAAAACATCTACGCAACTGTCAATCACTCCAAAGAAACACTGCTCTTTCTGTGTAATTGTTGAACGCTAATACGTAGCAGCGGATTCCGATGTTAAACACGTTATTTGTTCCTACAGACAAATTGTTTATTAAAATGTAGACGTACAATTAAGTTTATTACACATCTTTCAAGAGAATTCTTCCTTTTATTGTTTTGTACACACAGGAAAGCAGCTCCTTGAGGGCTTGATTAAGCAGCTCTTAATTTTAAACTTGTTTTTTAAATTAATTTTAAAATGATAAACCCAGGAGATGATGAGAACACACTCGTTTTACGTTGGAGTTTAAGGAAAAACTCAAACTGAGAAAATAAAGCACCTGGAACAAGTTTGTGAGGGACAAAGTAAAAATGAACATTTTATTTGTTACCTTAAAACCTTCCACTAACAATTAAACCCAATAAACACATTCAGAGTACCAAGCATTTAAACTGGGGAAAAGACTTGAAGGGGGAGGAAGCATTAAAAGTATGCATTAAGGCTGAAATACACCCCCTGGAGGAAGGAGGAGAAAGGCGGAGATCTGCGCTCACAGGTCCTCTCGGAACGGTTTTATCTCAAATTAAAGAAGTGTTCTAAATCTTAAATTGGCTGATGTTGAAAACCTCGTATCTGAGATACTCTAAACTGTGTCTGAGGCGCAGAGTGCATGAGGAGGAGAAAGAGGCTCTGAGAATTTACAGAAGGAAAGAGAGAAAAAACAAAAAGAAAACAAAACACTAACACCATGTTCAGGGCTGAACGTTTCCAGTGTGAGGCGCAGCTTTAAGAAGCAAACAGGAGGCACCAAGTTACAGAGTTCAACATAAAATTTACATAAGGATTACAGTGTTTCTTCTCAAATAAACTGGCAGATTAAATTCCAGATCAATGAACGGCAAGAACGTCAGCAAGGCTCAGGCTGAACTCGAGTGAGTGATTACTTCTCTGTAGTGATTTAAAATCACACCAGAATAAAATAAAGCACGTTAAGATAAATATGATGCTGTAGTGTCGGGACCTGGAGATTAAAATCCACTGTCTTCATGCAGTCTGGGCTCCTACGGGTTCTGCAGGAGGAACGGAGATTAATTTACTACCAAAGAAAAACACTAATACCTTCAGGTCTTTATTCCACAATAAAACACAGGACAGTGTGTAACGGAGTTGTGTAGAGATGTGTAGAGTTACCAGGCTCTTTGAGAGTGTGCGCATTACCCACAAGTCCACTCAGCCCCTCTGTATTTCCGTTCAGCAGCTCACTCCTCAGGTTATTGCTCCTCTGTTCCTCCAAGATCTGCTTACACAGCTCCTCCTGAACACACACAGTTTATCTATTTATTTATTCACACTGGAGTGTAGTAAGCATGATTACATAGAACACACACCTCACACATCACTGAGAGCTGCACTGGCAGGTCTTCAACCTTGACAAAATCCTCCTCATCAGATTTCTGACTGGTGTTTCCAGACCCGTCCTCCTGTGTTTTACACACACACACGCACATTTCTCAACCTTCACCCATGCTGTACAATATAGGTCAAGTGTGTATGTGTGTGTGTCCGTACATCTGCATTAATCAGAACAGGTGAGTCGGTCTGTGGGCTGGCCGTGGTGGAGCCACAAAGACTGTCCTGTGAGGGCGGGGCAAGAGGGACAGCAGACTCGTCCATGTTAGGTGTGTGTGTGGCTTCAGCGTCTCGCTCCTCCTCAGTCACCTCTATACACTCTGACTTGGAGCTCTTCACTGTTAGGTCACACAGTACATCATAAATATAATATTACAAATGTAGTGTGGATAACACACACACACACACACACCTTCAGCATTTTCTGTGCTCTCGTGGTCTGACTTGATCTCCTGCACATCGCCGTTTAGTGAAACTCCAGTACACTGCAACACACGTTAAAATTTTACACTGTGATTATACACAAGACCAGGATCAAACAGGAAGCAACAGAACTTAAAACAAGTCAACACCATTATCAGTACAGTGAGTCGAGACTCCAGAAGAAGTGCTTAAGTTAATTCTGCAAATTCTACCTGATGGAGTCTTTTGAATCAAGAAGAGAGACAATTAATAAATATAGCAACAAGCAGCAATTACGAGGGGCCAAGCACTTTTTGGCCCAGTCCTCCCAGCGATGAATGAAGACCAGAAGAATTCATTCGGACCATCAGTCGCCGAGATATGACCTCATTTTTTGTTTTCAGTAGCTAAGCTGCAAATGAACTCTTAAGCTTATTTATTAAGATCAGGTCATGTGGGTGACCGTGTGCGCTGTTTTTCAACCTCAATACGTAACAGCGTCGCTGTAACCAGGCACTGAGGTTCAACCTTCGGCTCAGTGACTTCACTCCGTTTACATGTTATGGACAAAATGTCTTGTGGAAAATCTGAGAAAAGAGTTTCAATCAAGTGTTCTATAGACTCCAGTGTGGAGGTATAACAGCACGTCGTGCAGGGTTCTCCATTCAAAACACACACACACCTGTGAAGGTTCTGCGGTGTTGTCCGAGGCCTGCAGGGACGTCTGCACTTCCACAGATCCGTCCTCGAACTCTTCGACCTCCTCAACCTCGTTCTCATCCTCACCGCTACCGTAGTTATTCAACGCCTGTGTCTCAGCTTTGGACAAGCCTACACACACAAAAGATGAACCTAAATCTTTAAGTACCACTTGAAGTTCTAAGCAACTGTTAAATAAAACATTTCAATAAGTTTCAAAATCTGTTCATGTGGTTTCGAGTTTTTAACGAGGTTCTAAAGATAAGACAATGATGTAAAATGATTGATTTGCCTACCTATCAATCAAACACCAATAATATTAAACCTTGTCATCATTGTTTAGAACATAATACTTAAGAAATTATTTCCAGGAAAGTGTCTTAAAAGTCTAATCTACTCTAACTCATTTCCTGTTTGTCGAAGATCAATCAGCAGATCAGACGGTTTCAGATAAACGCACTTATAGATATCGGCAGTTCGTCTTCTTCCTCTTCCTCCTCCTCTGCCTCTGAGGCGTCCCTGCTCCGTTTCCCATGTGTTTGCTCGGTCTCTACCTCGAGGCATAGACTCGTCCTTCCCTGCTCGGTCTCGTCCCGGTCCTATGACCACATTAAACACACACACAATCTTTAAAAATAACCCAGAGGGCAGTGTGAGCTCGTTATACACCATTAACTAATCAGAAAGTGGAATTAGTGTTCAGAGCTGACTCACTTTATCCTCGTCAAAGTACGAAGGTGAGAAGGTCTTATCCCCTTCAGACCTCTTCCCCTGATGGAAAAAACACACCGGGATTAGCTTCATTGCTAGCAAAACATTTTAAATAATGCCACCGATTTGTTTTATGGTTAGTAAATATAATTAGTACACACACACACAGCTATTTACTTCATAGTGCTGCTATAGAGGAGAAAAAAACCTTAATCTATAATTTTATATTAATTTATACTTATTTATCGTTAACATCAAACCAGTACTACATCTACTGTACCTGGGTAGAAGGTGTGTGTTTAGTGGGCGTGGTCTGTGAGTGTCTCTTGACACGGTGTGTGTTCTGGTCCAGGTCCTGCATGAGCCTGAAGAAGGCGAGCTCGTTAAAGAGGATCTCCGAGATCTCCACCAGGAGATCCTCACCACAGTTCTGCAACGTGCGGCCCACAAACTTACTCAGGGACTCCTGCACACACGCCCACAGAGGTCATGAGATAAACATAAAGTAGTAGTAACTAGATGTTGTTCATGTTCACACATGAACTGGAGTTTCTTGTCAGGAATGAACAAAGGACAGAAGTGAGTGTACCTGCAGGATACCCCCGAGTTGTTTGTGGAAGAAGCGCATGAACTCTCGGCTGTGGTGGTTTTGTTGAGTCAGCATCAGCACCATGCGCCTCACCGATGTCAGGAGCTGTGGAGAACACACCTCACCCATGTGCTCCTGTCACACACACACACAATTAAGCATTTACATTATTACACTCAGTGTAGTAATTATAGTGAACCTGAACTAATGCGAGTTAAATGAAATCCTCCTACCTTCAGGAAGGGAATGACCTCAGTCATGATTGCTTTGATCTGTCTGTCCAACTGCTGTGTATCAATCTGAGGGCAACGCATGTCCTGACCTACACACACACACACATCAAGAAAGTCATCTTCTCAAAACTCCACCTAATGTACTCTTTACCTCAAATAACCTAAATCACAGAGTACTGTGTGTGACCCCAAGCCGTGATGAGGGCAGTACTGAGTGTGTGTGAGTGTGGATGACGAGTTTTGAAACACTGCAGTACCTTGGTTAAGCACTGGACCACCCCCAGTAGCAGCAGCGGTAAGAGTGGAGAGCTCAGGATTACAGACAGGGAGCGCTGTAGAGACTGCAGCAGGAGGAGCAGGAAGAGGAGGAGGAGCAGGAGGAAGAAACCCAGCCTTTAATTTCATTCGTTCAAACTCCCGCATTCGCACCAGAGCTTTATCTAAATGAATCACTGTGTTACCTACACAGAGAGAGAGAGAGAGAGAGATTAGAAGGAATGGAGAAAAATGATAGAAAAAAAACAAACAGGACAGAGAAAGACCATAATTAATAGAAGAGTGAAAGGAAGTCAGTGGAAGAAAAGAGAGAACAAAGGAAAGTGGAATAAAGTAAAAAGAAGAGGAGAAAGTAAATAAATAAATAAATAAATAATAAAAAAAGCATTTTACTGAGAAGTGAGAAGCTGTAAAAGAAGATCTGCAGTTCACAACCCAGGAAGAACCAGTGAGATACGAGGTGAGGGTTAAAGCAAAGCAGCACTAACACAAACCACTGGCCACACCCACACTCTCCCCTGGACTCGTAGCTACAGTTAATCCTGATGATGTTTTTAAAAATATTTTATAAATGTTAATAAGATGAGGCTTTTTTATTTTTTATTTCTGTACCAGCTGGATGTTCACCTGTAAGAATAAAATGCACCTTTAGTCCTACATAGAATGAATACCTGTTGCACCATCTAAGAGTAGTGCTAAAGTCCAGCTGTGCAAAAGGACTGCAGGACTAATGTTTTTATTCATGAATATTTCTGTAGCCAGCTTTTAATAAAAGACTTATTGATTAAATTGTGTATGGTGAGAAATAAAATAATTGCTGATGAAGATTTAGCTGTATGGGATTTATAGTATATTTATTTCATTTATATTTACTGTATGTGATTATTTAGATGTTCATAAAAACACTGGATTGAGTAGCTGGACTTTCTCTCCAACAGCTGGAGTTCTAACTCAAGTTTCTCCTTTTTCACCCTTAACTTCTCAGTCTCCTTCTTTACTCATCAGTTCTCTCTCTAGTAAAACAGATTTGAGATCCGGAGCAGGACAGTCTCTCTGCTAGGTGCCTGAAGGTGGTCTTTCCATTTTTTATTCACTTCCACGACTGTGCGACTTCCTACTCCAATCTACATTGACTGCCGTTGCTGTTATCTGCCGTAGCTGCACCCAGTCGTAGTTTAGACGGTGAAACAGGTGTAAATGTTTAATCACAAGCTGGACGTAGCTAAGCCCGGTGTAGGCCTTATACACGAGTTATTAAGGTCCAGCTGGTGCGGCCTGCCCTGCGTGATTAGTGATCCTGTGGAATTTAGTTATGATGACTAAACCTGGGTGATTAACATGAGAAACTGGTAGAGCGATGTGTGTAAGTCAGAGCTGCAGTGTTTACCAAGGTCATCACTGGCGAATGGCTCCAGGTTCGAGGACATAGACAACAGACTCTCACTGTCCACAGAGTCTCCCTCCAAAGCTCTCTTCCTTCTGGAGCAGACCTTCACCCTCACGTCCTTCTCAGATACGTCCTGGATCACGTCTCACACACACACACACACACACGAGGTACATCACAATCATCTTACTGAAGCAACAGAAAGAATAAAGTTAATCTGAGAAGTGATCAGTGCGTGTGCCTCACGTTGTCAGTAGTGGCGAGACTCTCACTGGGAGTGAGTTCAGACTGTGACCCTGGTCCTAGCGATGACCCCGGCTCCTCGGCGACGCTCTTCTCAGTCAGGTGCCTGGTTACAATATCCTGAAGAACACCATTTCAAATTATCACACACTTTCTCAAACAATGTTCTAAACAGGAACCACCTCTCTCCCTCTATCGCGCTCACACACAACCTGACCTGCAGTGAGTAGAGCGCCCTCTGGCGAAGGTAGTCGGTGTTGAGAAGCTGCAGCTCGTGGAAAAGCTCAATGAGGAAGTGAGGACGAGACTCGTTCTGTGAGATCAAAGTGGCCACCTCTGAGTAGATGGTCTCCCTCAGAGCCTCGAACAGAGAGAAGTCACTGCTGCCATCTACACACACACACAGTCAACCATCTAATATTTCCCATGGTATGACAAACTAAACTAAACCAAGGTAGTTCTGTTAAATTTGGTTTATCAGATAAATGAAGGTATGGCCTCTGTGGCAGTCTCAGTGAAGGAGGCGTGGCCTTACAATTGCCCAACACTGAATCACCCCACACTACTACACAGTATTAAGATGTGAATGCTGGTGTGTGGAAATGATGTCACGTGTCACACTGTGTTAAAAACCAGCTGAGAGCAGACAGCAGGGTTTAGTGTTTTACCTGGAGCTTCGGTGCATGCGATTTGGTTAGAGAGGAAGGGGGTTCTCCATGCATACGCTGCTGTGAGACAAATTAAAAACCAAATATGAAGCACACACACAAACACACACAATGGAGCAAGATGGAGAAAAAATAAATAAATAAGATAAATAAAATAAACTCTGGATGAATAACAAAATGACACAGGACAGTGCAGTTCTGTCCAGTCTGATTAAAAAAATCAGGTCAGTTTCTCTCCCAGTGGTGTGTACTAAAGAGAGTGTGTAGACGGACCTGAGGAGACATCATTGTGCTTGTTGGTCTTGCTGTCCAGTTTCTCCTGGGTAAGCTTGTCCAGGAGGTTCTGATCCTGATCCCGGTTTCTTGGCTGAGCAGAGCGCTCTCGTTCTCTCCCTCTCTCCTTTTCGCGCTCATGATCAAGCTCTGTGGTGCTTGAAACACTGTCACTGTCCAAACCTGCTAGGAGCAGAGACAACCTACAGAGTTACTGAACTGAATCACTTTTTTTATTATTATTATTTATATGATGATGGTGAGAAACAGTGTTCAGAGCAGTTTATTTGCCCCTCTGACCCGCGTTGTTGTGGTTCTTGCCCCTCCTGCGACGGTTTTTTGGTGTTTTGTCTCTGGAGGCGAGGCTGGCCTGAGCCGAGGCTTTGCGGCCGGGTCTGAAGCTCTTGGTGACGGTGGAGGGGTCGACGCAATCAGGCACGCTGCTCAGGGAATCATGAGAGTCCAGCCGCTCTTGGTCACGTGACCTGTTCCTGTTCAGGGAGGAGTTCCTCCAGCTGGAGTTTTTAGACTCATCCTGCGAGCTGAGAGAAGGAAGGAAGAGTGCGATTAGAGGGAATAAGACATTTCCAAGTAAATAAGACATTTTAGAAGCACTCGAAGCACCGTGTGTGCGCGTTGTTGAGCGGGGTCCTCTGCAGCGGGGGTGGGAAGCTCAGGTACTCGGTTTTAAAGGACATGTTTGGGTCGGGGTGCTGATCCGGGATGGCCTGAGCTCCTGATGCCTGCTGAGTCTCTGAACCCGCTGACGGGAACATGGGAGACAGATTAAAACCTAAAAATAATAATAAAAATTAAAAAGACAGAGAGAGAATGTTATCGTGACCACGGTGCTGTATACAATTAGAACAAATGATCGATTAATAAAGGAAATCGTGTGTGTGTGTGTGTGTGACTGACCAGTGGCGAGAGGGGAAAAGTTGTTCATGCCAAGCGTGCTGATGGGAGGGAAAGGCAGGAATGGCGAAGGAGAGACGGAATCAACCTGCGCTAGGTTCGGATGCTGCTGTTGCCATGACGATGCCTGCTGCTGTTGCCGAAGGAGGTCATTAAGAGTTTGCTTCAACCTGCAAACATTAGATCATCAGCCATACGTCACACATCGGTCAAGGAGGCATGGCCTTTGCATGCGTGTGTGTGTACCTGTTGATGTTGTTCTGTTGCCAGGCGAGTTGTGTGTAACACTGATTAAGCTGGTGCATGATGAGGGGCACCTGTGGTGAGCCCAGGTTATTTGGCAACACGTTATATGGTGCTGTCAACATTGACTGCAGCATGCACGACAGAGTCTATACACGCACAACACACAGAGAAAGAGAATGTTAAACGGGGTGGGAGGGAGACACCAATCAACAAAATTTTATAACTGAATGCAAATAGTGTGTGTGTGTGTGTGTGTGTGTAAACCTGCTGGTCCTGCAGCAGCATCTGACACATGGCTGTGCTGAAGTCCAGCTGTCTCTGCAGCTGTGTGGCCTGCTCCTGCCAGTGTGTGTGAGTGTGTGCATGTGTGTGAGTGGCGCTTTCTGAGGCTGACAGGTCGGCAGCCCAGCGCAGGTTCTCCTGCCTCTTTGCCCCTCTGGGATTGGAACGAGGCAAAGATCTGCTACAGCGTGGAGATGAACCCTTTACACTGTCAGTGAAGAGAAAGAGATCGATTATGTAACAAATACACAAAATACAGTACTTCATAAATCATGCATGCATGTACGTGTGCGCTAGTGTGTACATAACACACACACACACACACACACACCTGTCCCTGTTCTTGCCACCACTGCTGCCAGGTTTTCTGTTAGAGTACGAGTGCGGCTCATCACTGGAGCTCGACTCTGCTCCGTCTTCTTCATCCTCATCTTCTTGCGCGCCAGGCTCAGATGGGTAATCATCATCGTCCTCCTCCTCGCCCAGTGGACACTGAGTGGAACCGCCCCACGTCGCCATGGTCCTGACAGACATCCGCAAATCACAGTTTTATATTCTGAGTTTTTATTTAAAAGGTTGGCTGAAAAGTTGGTGCCATGATGTGTACTGTGCGTGTGTACCGGTCATCCTGGGTGAAGCTCTGTATAGGGACCACGTCACTCCTCCGCTGCTGCTCGGCCATCAGACTTTCCAGATGTTTCCGTCTCTGCCTCAGTTCCTCACGCAGCACCTGGTGTCTACGCATCTCTGACCACAACTGAGACATACAGGAAAAAAATACATCATATTACTGACAGTAGAACACGACACCTAATCAAAATGGCCGTTCATGCTCACAGCAGAATCAAAATGGCCGCTCACAACATCAACAGTAAACGAAGTCTCTAAACGCTTAATACTGTACATCTATATCGATCTACACACACGCACTTTAGATCAATCAACACAGACATGTCTGGTTGTTAAAGCTGTAACACCGACAGTACACATTTCACCGTTCTGAGGAAGAAAGAGACGGAAAGACACCTCGTTGTCGGTGATGGTGACGGGCGCTGGCTCAGTGGTGTGTTTCAGCACGGCAGTGTTACTCTTGGCCGACGTAGACGGTGCAACAGCGGGAGTAGAAGCTGCAGCAGGGAGCTGCTTCACCATCGTCGTCGCCGCCACACTCGACATCGACGACTGCACAGAGAGCAAAAAAGAATGCATCCTGGAGTGAACCGCATGTTTTGTGGGGACAACAAAATGTTCCATGAGTGAAAGAGGGAGTGAGTGAGGTACCTGTAGATCAGGACAGGCCCACTGAAGGTCCTGGATTTTGCCCTGGATCTCCATCAGTCTTTGTCTCTCCTCATGAAGCTGCTTCAGCTCCTGCTGCTGCTGCCTCAGCTTCTCCTCATACAGCTTCTCCCTGACCCCACACGTTTTATTTGTACATAAACTGGATAAATAATTATGAATGCAGGATTTTTCTGCTTTTATTATGTAGATAAATAGTGATGAAAATCACATATCCATCCATCCACCCCACACACACACACCTGGCCTTGTCAGAAAGTCCTAGTTCTCTCTTGGCTTTAGGTGCAGTCACTCTGGTGTTGTTGGGTTGCTGCTGCAATCCTTCATCCTCGTTGGCTGCTGTGGTGTCCGTATCATCACTCTGCATACACACACACACACACACACACACACACACACAATTTAAACAAGGCTCCATCCTTTCACTATTCATTTTAAACTCCTATGCAAAACCCTGGGAGTACCTGCACCATGGCGACCAGGTCACGGAGCTGCTGCAGTTTCTGCTTAGCCGTTTGGAGACGATGGACTTTCTGAGCAAACGCTGCGTCGTCCGTGATGCTGGTCCCCTGACTGGACTCTGAACCCGAGCTCTCCCTTCTTCCTCGCCTTGCCCCACCTTCCTCCTCGGCGTCAGCGTCGTCTTCGTCTCCGTTCCCATGCTTAGCGCTGTTGTAGGAGCCATCTCGGTTATACTGGCACTCTGAACACAGGTGAGAAGGTTTAATTGGACAGTTACAGAATAATTGAGAGTATATTACAAACAAAAGCCATATTCCAAATAAAAATAGCCAGATAGTGACAGAGAAAGAGATAGATGGATGGATGGTTAATGCGAAGCTGACCTATCGCAGAGGGGACGTTGAGGCTGCGCAGGTTAGTGGCCGAGCGGTTGTTGACTTCACACTGAGAGTTCAGCCGGCTGATTCTGTTGTTGGAGCTGCTGCAGGCATTCGTCAGTGTGTTCATGTCCATCCAGTTAGACGCAGACTGAGGCTGAGCAGGGTTTCTGACACGTGAGCACACACACCATTTTCTTCTGTAAGATTATAATCACGTAATCTGTAGTAAATTATTGCTCAGCAGTACGGTAACATGGACAATACCTGATGTTAGTGATGGGTTCTCGGTTCTCCTGTTCCGAATCGAACATGGCTTCGAAGAGCGACCCTTCCTCCGTCTCGTCCTCGTCTTCGTTCACGTTCTCGTTCACCGTGTCCACCATCATGTCGGACGTCTGCTCATAGTACTGTACCAGCTCTCGTAGCTCGTTCAGCCTCTTATGTACCTCCTTCAGCTTCCTGTGGCAGACGAGAGTCACAGAGAGAGTTAGACAGATTACAGATACTATCATTATCAATTGATATGAACTACGCGGTTCTTTCAGCACCTCAGTTTTTCAGCGGGATTTCCTTCGTCATAAGATGAAGAATCCTGTCTCACAACAGACACACCGCTCGCCTCTCGGCCCGACGCTGAGGGACGCTCAGAGACTCGCTGAGATCCACCACGGCCTGGAAAAACACACACACACACAAAGAATTATAATACAAACAAAATGGCTATGATTTTGTGAACCAAAATAAATTATTTTATATTTAACTACATACACACATTATATATATATATATATATATATATATATACATACACATACACACACACACACACACACACACACAGTGCCTTGCGAAAGTATTCGGCCCCCTTGAACTGTTCGACCTTTTGCCACATTTCAGGCCTCAAACATAAAGATACAAAACTGTAATTTTTTGTGAAGAATCAACAACACGTGGGACACAATCATGAAGTGGAACGAAATATATTGGATATTTCAAACTTTTTCAACAAATAAAAAACTGAAAAATTGGGCGTGCAAAATTATTCAGCCCCCTTAAGTTAATACTTTGTAGCACCACCTTTTGCTGCGATTACAGCTGTAAGTCGCTTGGGGTATGTCTCTATCAGATTTGCACATCGAGATACTAACATTTTTGCCCATTCCTCCTTGCAAAACAGCTCGAGCTCAGTGAGGTTGGATGGAGAGCGTTTGTGAACAGCAGTTTTCAGTTCTTTCCACAGATTCTCGATTGGATTCAGGTCTGGACTTTGACTTGGCCATTCTAACACCTGGATATGTTTATTTGTGAACCATTCCATTGTAGATTTTGCTTTATGTTTTGGATCATTGTCTTGTTTGAAGACAAATCTCCATCCCAGTCTCAGGTCTTTTGCAGACTCCATCAGGTTTTCTTCCAGAATGGTCCT
>JAFFST010052440.1:31559-42897 GCA_022414735.1 Noturus placidus
TGGACCACTTTAAATTGTATGAAACTAAGTCTAGCACAGGACGTGGTGGTCCGTATATTATCTAACACTCGGCCCCAGTAATCATCCTCAAGCTCCAGACCCAATTCCTCCTCCCAGGCACTAATGGTTTTAACATTGTAAGAATCGTCTTGAGACCAAATCGTTGCATATATCTGTAAAATAATGCCCCTTTTACGAGGATTCAGCTTGAACACCTCTTTCCATGCAGACTTTATAGGTAAGGAGGGAAACCCTGTGAATAGGGAGGAGACACAATGCCTAATTTGAAAGAAACGGAAAAGGTGAGACGGAGGCAGGCTGTATGACGAGGGTAATTCAGAAAAATTTGCAAACACATCGTTGTTGAAAAGATCCTCAAAGCGTTTCAGACCCTTCTGTTCCCAAAGAGAGAATGTGGAGTCTATAAAGGAGGGGGAAAGAGGTGGTTATTACATATAGGTGCCCCGGGTGAGGCTGAGACAGATTTAAAATGATGGCAAAACTGGTATAAAATTTTCAGAGAGGTACATACTATAGGATTATCTGTGTATTGTGAAAGGGCTATTGGAAGGGAGGAGAACACCAGAGCAGGGAGGGAGGTCGAAATACAAGACTGTGCTTCTAAGTGGCACCATGGAAGAGAGGGGGCCAGATGTGATCTTAACACTATTCAGGAGATATCAAAAGAAAAAGATTTAATTGGATTTCACATAAATGAAGTTGTAATAAAACCTACAACCACCAACACGACCCTTCATTATAAACGTAACCTTTCATGACCACACTTTCTATAGTGATACGGCAAGTAATTTTGGACTGTAAAAGGGAGCATAATAAGAAGTTGGTCTGGACTTTCTTCAGCTTTATACTAGATAGCCAGCCCACTACTGGGAAAAGCTAGTCTGGGAGTCTTGGCGTATTCTGATACCATATCTTTTCTGGCCACAAGAAAAGATCTTCAGAATCTTTCATTGCAATTTGATAGGCTATTTGCATTTCCATGTAAACACACTTCTGTGTCGTGGTTTTTGACAAGAAAACAACTTTTAAACATTAACACAATTTCCATTGTTAAAAGTTATAAACAGAATGTGTTCATCAACTGGTGGACTGTGGTCCAGATGTGAACCAGCAAAGAATTTGACCACACCGAATTGATCGAGTTGTTCAGCAACTTGTTTTCCAAAATGTGCACCATCACGTGCATTTATGTTCATTATTCAGCTGAAGGCAACTCATCGAACCAAAACATAGCTACAGGGCTAGAGACATTAGCTCAGTGTAAGCAATGATAACCAAGTATGTTTTTCATTTTCCTGCATCAAAATTAAAACAAATGTGTCTCATCTGTTCAGAGCCCTTGCCCCTAGTCAAAACTAGTAACAAAAAGTGCCACGTTGACTTGTCTTTTTTATATAAACAAATCATTACAAATCATTAACAAGTCATAAACAAATAATTAACTAATAAGGTCTTAAGAGGTAAAAATTTAATTATGTTATGTTAGTTGCACAGAATATGATCCAACAGGACCAAATTGTAGATGATTGACTAGCAGGAAGGAGCCAGGAAGGTATGAAAACTGGGAGAGAAGGGAATTTATAAGCTATCTAGACAATATAAATTTATTTCAGAACTTCTTTATTGAAACTGCAGTGTCTTTGGAAAATAAAGTGCATTTATATCCAGGTGGTTTTACAATCTCAACAACCAATATTGAGTTCTGTTACTGAATTTTTAGACCACCTTCTGCTAGGCCCTGATTGGCCATTGGGAGAATTACTAGTGGCCTGACAACTGATTTGTCCCACTGCCCTGCTGTTCCTTTTATGTTTTAAAAAAAAACATGTTTATTATTTTATATTATTCGGTGTCCTATGTACTCAAGTGATGCTTTTCCGACTTTGAAATTTTATAATAAATCGATAATAAATCATGAAGTTGTTCATTTTGACTTGCAACACTACCATTCTCCCCAGCTCTGGAGGATGGTTTCGAACAGTCATCATTGCACAGAGCGAGGATGGAGAGGAGGTGGCTAGGTGGAGAAGAGAGAGAAAAGGCACACAAAAAGAAAGGTTTAAAAATTTGTTGTGGGTGTATGGGGTGGCCTGTAGGAGTGTGTGACTCTCTGCCTGAAATTATGAACCCAGTCGGGCCCTGCTTTCTGTAAGCCCTCCACATACTCTCCCCAGACTGTTTTTCCCAACAAATTTATGGGTATGTTCAAAATAAAATTGTTCTTAGTCTTGTTTCCAGCAATGATATTTGATGTCCATCTGAAATCAGTGCTTGAATGACAATTACTGTCTCTCTTGTCAAGTGTTTGGAGACAGATTGTAATAAGAAGATATTCTGACATCCAGAGAAGGTGTTATTCTGTCAAGTCTAGTTTATGACGTTGAGGAAATAACAAAACAAAACAAAACCTTTGAAACGTTGGGCTATTTGGTGGAAAATATCATGGAGTGGCTTATGGGAGATAAAATAAATGGAGAAAGCGAGATAATGGGAATGGAAAAGTACATTACAATATGACAAAGAAAGGAATTAAGTACAAAACAGTAAAACAGTCAGACATTGTTCCTGAGATTCTGTAAAGGTCTGATTCTTTTCCAAGCTTAATTTAGCATAAGGGTAAAATAGATGGTGCTGTCATATTTCAAGTTTCCTGCTCTGGTTAATAATCTCTACACCTTCTGTCCCTGTCTGACTTCCTCTGTTAGTGAAATCTCATGCTTTAATCATGTAATGGATGATCCTTTTGCTGCATGTGCTAATAATCTTTTCTCTTACTCCAGATGGCTCCAGTGTTCTGTCAAGGACTTCAAAATGAGACGTCTTGGGAACTGTGATTAAATTAGATCACGAGAACAAGAACTGCATATACTGTTTTGTTTTTGATTTGGATCAGCGTGTGCGGTATGGATGAACAGTTGGTGATGGAGGGTGCTCACAACATCACGCAGCCTTGGTTGGGGTGGGAGGAGGTTTGCTCACTCTCGCTGGGTGGCACCACCTTCCTGATCATGGCGTACAGCACCATGCTGGCTGTGGGTCTGGTGGGAAACACCTGCGTTGTCCTGGTTATCCTGCGCCAGAAAGAGATGCACAACGTGACTAACATCTTCATTGCCAACCTTTCCTGCTCAGACATCCTCGTGTGCCTCATATGCCTGCCCAGCACCATCACGTACACACTGATGGACAGGTGGATTCTAGGAGTGGCTCTTTGCAAATTGACTTCGTTCGTCCAATGTCTGTCCATCACGGTCTCCATCTACACCTTGGTGCTGATCACACTGGAGAGGCATCAGCTCATCATCCACCCTACCGGTTGGAAGCCAGTGCTTGGACACTCGTACCTGGCTGTGGCTGTCACCTGGATTATGGGATGCTTCGTCTCGCTGCCCTTCTTTTCCTTCACATTGTTGGTTGACTTTAAATCCCAGAACCTCAGTATTCCGATGAATCCCTCCGATTCTCACCTGGTCTGCATGGAAAAATGGCCTTCGGAGGGGAACCGCTTAGCGTACACTACATCACTGCTGGTGTTCCAATACTGCCTGCCTCTTATACTTATCAGCATCTGCTATTTGCGCATTTTTCTGCGCCTCAGTCACCGCAAAGACATTATCGAGAGGACACAGGATGCACGTCAACGAAACGCTAAACACTTCAAGCGTATCAATGCCATGCTAGCCTCCATCGTGGCCCTGTTCGCCCTCTGCTGGCTGCCACTGTACGTGTTCAATGCCATTTTTGACTGGAACCACGAGGCCATCACATGGTGCCACGACGCTGTCTTTTCAGTGTGTCACCTCACAGCGATGGCTTCCACATGCGTCAACCCCATCATCTACGGCTTTCTAAACAACAACTTCCAGAAAGAACTGAAGTCGCTGCTGTATCAATGCCGATGCTCGGGAGTTCCCCAGAACTATGAGAGCTTCCCGCTGTCTACCGTCAGCACCGATGTGACGAAAGGCTCCGTTCTCAGCAATGGCTCTGACACCATCGCCGTCTCACCGCAACAGCAGGAGAAAGAGTGTTTGTAAATAAGCACCTCAGACATGTGCATTAGACTGAGTTACAGTTGTTGGCTACATATGCTCAGTTCTAAACAGTAAATCATCTTCAGCCAACTGCTGGGTCGGATTTGAAGATGATTGGTAGCAAACCAGCATTTATTTTGAACAGACCTCACGTTCAAAATAATGTAACCCTTATGATTTGATGGCACTGTGTAAATATTGAAGATTATTTTTTTCTTGGCTAGATGACAGATCTCTGGTATTAATTATATAAAGGCCTTAAAAGGTAACTTTCACCCGCTAGTCACAAGGCACCATACACTAAAGTAGGTTATGTATCACATGTTCCTCAGAAATACACTGTACATGTGTGAGATCTTGAACACAGATTTACAGAAAAGATGGCAGAGGGGTTCCTTCTCAGTCTTGGAGTGAGTCAGTGTGACTGCTGGAAACATGTCTGTCATCTGAAGACAGTAACATTACAATAAAAATGGAAAGGAAAACACATCCATGACATCCAGTGGTGGAGAATAATGGACCAATCAAGAGGATGTGTTCATATTGGAGAGACAATTTGCACAGTGGAGTTGGGAAGTTTGAAAGAGTTCACATAATAACATTCTGCGTTGGTGTTACTTGACTGGTAAGCAACAGTGTTAAGTTACAGGGTGGGGCTAAACATCAAAACGAAGTTCTCTGCATGAGTCATGTATACAAAGCAGCTTTCTAAAAGATTTCTGAGAGGCCTTTACGTAAGGCCTTGATGAAAAACTCAATGAAAAATGTAAAACAAAAAACGTAAACAAAAGCCACATTTATTTTATTTCAAACTACGTTAATTCCCTTTAAGTCTGCTTCACCACTTTTACTTTGCACAGTACGTGACACTCGCAGTAACACTCACAGATTAGTAGATGCCCCCAAGGTCACAAGGTCAAATGTGAAGCTAAACTGTAAATAGTGATGCATGCCATTAGCTGTAATTAGAATATTTTTTATACATATAGACGGATTGTTAATACTGTAATAACATTTAGTTCCCAAAAATAAAAGAGCTCGGTTTATTCTTTAAGTGATAGTAAAAGTTGAAAGAGTGAAAGCCCTTATTTATTTATTGATAATATCCAGAGTGTCCACAGTGTAAGGTGACCAAATCTGATTTGTTTGTTTGCATTGTAATCACATTTGCTTGAATATTCAACACAGGGTTTTGTGGCAATGGAGCAGGACTTTGAGTAGTCTGGGGGAGAGGAAAATTAGCTACTTAGCTTGCTAACAAAAGATTTCAGCATGGATTTAGATTTCCATAATGTGCAATGGGCCTCATTTATCAATCTTTTAGTAACTTTGTGTGTAAATGTTTCCATAGGCCAAACCAAACTAAAACATCCAGCCAAATTTACAAAAGCTTCGGTTATGCTGATTGTCTTAGCAGTCGCCTATGTATACCCACGCCCACAAATCTTAAGAAAAAGCAAAGAGCTGAAAATTACAAAATGGCAATTAAACAGTGAAAGAGTACCTCCTAAGCACAGCATGCACTAAATCTTGCAGTAATTCAGCGAGTCGTCTAGCGCAGACAAACTAACTCGTTCTGATTTTACAGGTCGCCATTAACTTCATCCTAAATGCATATCTAGTATGATTTTTTGTCTTAATTTATGGATTTGTTTTGGAACGCTTTCTTTCAAGTCATTAATATCAAACAACCAACAAGTGTCACAAAATATTTAACAAATTTGTGCACGCGATTGAAATAAATTTGTGAATTAAACTTAGTGTAACGTTTATATAAAATTGCAGCAACTCATCAACAATTATAGAGTATGATTTGAAGCCAATCGATTGGAGTCCACATTAGTGTGTCTCCTTATATGTAAACTCTACACAAACACAGGGGGTCTCAAAGGATGCACATGTTTTTCTGGCTTTTCGAGAAAATGAATACATTCGTTCATATCCAGTTTGTTAAATGAGGTCCAATGTTTCTTATTGCTTTCGCTGCATCCATATTGTTGTTCTTACAAATTTCCGATGATAAGAAGGGCCACGCTGAATGATAAAAAAAAATTATTATACTATTTGACAGTTAAGCAAAAATTTAATATTTGAAAAAATGTTCATTATCATTATTAAATTAGGAAAAATGTCATATTTGATGTCGTGGTTTAAAAAGAAAATTCATTCAAATTCTAACTACCAAGAACCTGTAAGCACATTATATATTTGTTTAGACAAGAAATACCTGTATTTTTAAATAAGGAAATATGTTGAGTTGGAGTGGCACGCTCCTGCACTTTTGGTTTGAGCCTGAGCTTAGGTTACTGTCTGCATGGAGGCTTTACTCCATTTTCTCTGGAAAAGGTGGTCTCTCACCTCCCAAAAAATGGCAGTAGGTAGACTGGTTACTTTAAATTACTTCGTGCACTATGATGGATTGGTGTTTCATCTAGAGTGTATAGGGAGACGTGTATATGTTAAGTGGGCTGAGGAGGGGGGGTATATAATTTTTTTTTGCCTGTGGCAAAAAGCGGCAACTATAAACAAAAGCATAGCAGTTCTGTTAGAGCCTTTATGAGATTATTGTATCATTGAGCATATAGAATAAGTTGTTGATAAAAAGAAACATTGATAACAGTAATTGCCTGCTGGCTGCTCTGCTGTATGTGAAGTATATTTTAACTGTACTTAATTGTAATTGCCTTAATAGTGCTTAATCCTATATGTTATAGAAATATTGGGGGAAATATAACACATTATGTCCCATCTAGAGTCTTCAATAGTATTCATGCGTACACCTGTTCACTCTCATGATTAATTCACCATTTATATCTGCATTATTTATCTTTATCCATACTTATTTGATTTGTGTGTGTGTGTGTGTGAAATCTGCCCACTGCTTGTATGACAAATCTCTGGAGTCGATCGGGGACATCTGCCGGCTGAAATGGTTTTTAAATGGTGTGCTGTCCTTTAATGCACTCATTAATTTGCCACCCTGTCATTCATGTGCTGGTTATTTTTGGTTATAAAGCTTATTTTTATGCACAAGCCACATTCCCACACACAGGCCCTGTCAAAAAACAAATACGGACCTGGTGCCTGCACACCACTTGAAACAGCCACGTTCCCAGGATGGACTCCGGATCCACCGTGACCCTGAAAACATGATTACTGAAGAGGAATGGAATTAATTTTCAAAATGCTTTTTACGAATGCTGCAGTATAGCTACCACAAGACTAGATTCCTGTACTAGTTACTAACAGGAACAGTAGTTTACAGTAGTTGTGGTATATTGAATATATAATGTGTGTAATATTAAACTGAATGTAGTAGTAGTAATAATAATAATAATAACAATAATAATAAAAGAAGCTGCCTAGAAGTAGAAAGCGCCACTTGGCGTGGGCGATATGACAAAAGTATGATATCACGACTCTCAAAGACATTTCTACGTTATACGATATGTTTTAAGTAGATTTGCTAGATGTACTGTGTTATATTTCGATATAAATGTTTTATTATTTGTGTTTTATGTGTTAAGGTACCATGATATAATTTATCACAATATCGATATTATATCAGCATATCACCCAGCCCTAGTGTGAAGCTTGGTACTGCCATTTTCTATACACTTTCAGATATCTTTTCAGAAATACAGTACGTTTACAAACAGACATGACTTTTAGACTGGCTTGATTCAGCTCATGTCAGGAGAGGAGAAAATGGTGTGTGTGTGTGTGTGGCTATACTTGTGAGGTATAGACTGAATGTGACCTGAATGTTGTATACCTACTTTTTTGTACCATAACTCACCAAGCATGTGTTTTCTCCACGAATCCCCATGTTATAACGCATTGCTCAACTCCAATAATTTCAACGTCAAGCTGTTGATAGATACTACATTTTAGCTCTTCATCTAATATCTAGTAAAGTTCCAATTTTGATCGTTAGGCTTTGGTTACGTATAAGATCCAAGTGAAATTAGAGATATTTATATTGTCAGTGGTGTAGTTTCAGAGGTTTATTTTCCCCCTGAAATATTTGATGACAGTTCCTAATGGTTATGTATGGCTGGTTTACATAACACCATACATACAGTGCAGGATTAACCAATCAGGATTGTTCCCATTTCTGTTCGTAAGCTACTAGCCAGCTAGCTACACTGAATGTAAAAACACAAACAAACAAACAATAGAGAAAAAACAAGGCATTAAATGTAATGTTTTCAAACTTCTCGGCATTATTCCCAGGATACTTCACAGATCCTGTGTAAAAATATAATAAAAATAAAAGACTTTAAAGAACAAACTGCACAGCACCAGGAGGGAAAAACCCGACATTAATGAATAACGTTTCTCTCTAAGCTCTGGGAAAGTGCTGTTGATGAAGTACTGGAGTTTTACCGCAGGAGGAGAAAAAGCTAAGCTATAATTTCCCCTTATTACTACTGCAGAATGTCATTTGAATCATTTTCAGTAAAACTGTCATTAAGATATATTAACGTTATTAATATGCCAAGATTGGTTGACAGGACATTGTGCTTTTTATAGAATAAAACAACAAATTCTGAATCCCATCACTGCTCCTACTGTTATCTGGCATCCTCCCAAAGTACATGAGAACATCGTTATTAGTTCAGTTGTACATTTCCTTATCCTCCCGTGAAATGAATTCCTGGCTACACCACTGTAGTGTATAGAGCATATTATCAGAAGTATAGTAATGAAATTAATGAAATGTGTGCGTGTGTCTTTACAGCCTCATAGTAGTCATTATGTCAGCAAAATTCAAAAGACATTTATATGTTACATAGTGAAATTATACAAAAGATATGATTCATATCTCTTCCGTAATGCAGCTCTCACATCAACTAATTATAAATATGCGTCATCCTGTGGTGATTTCTTTTGAGGCCTCTGTGTAATGTTTCGATGTACGCATGAATGGTGATGCAGCATTTGTTGTGAATATGCTTTGTGATACATGGGACGAATATAATTCATCACTATTGCTGAATTTGTGCCTGGAATTTTTTTTTTTTTTCAATAATCATGTTATGTGACAACTGGTAGAAAGGCCTTATTGTGTAGGTATCATCATCATCTGTACTATGAAAAATTCCTGACAGTGTATATAATATAATGAAAAAGACCCCGTTTTGTATTGTCCTGTACTGATGGCTTTGATTCTTGAATGTGCTTAAGTGTTTATTAAAATGGCTGACCGCGATTGATTTTATTTTCCCTCTTGAATTCTTTCAATTCGTAATTTTTAAAGCGCTGACATTCTGAAATGTTTCCTAAGCCGGGAAAGTGTAGAGCGCAAAGCAGTCAAGCAGCTAATACTTAAAACAACCTAACATTGAACTTCCAGACAAATATTAGCCATCACAGCCGGAATGCTTCAATCCGAATACAAACACAAAGCTCTCTTGGATATTAAACTGGATGAAAGCATTTACTGCAAATAAGCCCCTTTTTTCCCCCTTTGTGTATCTTGTAATATGCAATTTAGCCAAACATACCCTAGAGCTATACACAACCACGAAACCATGGTAGGGCTCAGATGTCTTGGACAAAGAATCGTACCGGAACAGTCTGACTTCTCAAATATTTTGGTGCACAGATTATAAACATTTTTTCAAGTATTAGACACATTAGGTAAATATGTACCACTATATTTCTTGATTTTCACCCACAGATCCAAAACCAGTCACACTGTGTTTAAAGATTCAGACTGTTTGGTATCATATTAATGGCAATTTTCCTTTTCTTGAGCTTTTTATTAAACCCACTTAATCAAAATGGACTTAATTAGGCGTATAACTAAATAAGTTATAATAACCTATCCATGCATCCCAGCATAGTTGTGCCCTACATCTACACATCTACCTTAAAATAAAAAAAAATTTAATACTGTAAAAGTCTAGTTATTTTTTGGCAGTAACGGATGAATCCATATAACATCTTATGCCTGATGCTCCTTTTCCATTATAGGTTATTAAAAATGTACATTTTAGTTGAGCATATACTCGAACGTATTATCTGAACACATGCTCAACAGGAAGTTGCATCATCCAAATTTGCTGAAGATCCTGGGAAGAAGAAAAGTAAGTTCTCTCTTTTTTCATTTTCAATGATATCACGATATTGACTGATAAGGTCACTTTGAAATACAACTCTGTTATGCAAATTATGGCTTGAATGTCCATTGTTAATTCATACACATTTGCTATTTTTATTAGCTGATGCTAATGCTAAAAAAAAAAAACATTGTAAAAATGAAATGCTGTTCTCTGAAGTGGTTTAAAATATTCTGAATGTTTAAATGCATTTTTTTTTAGATCCAATACTGAAACAACTACATTAGTGGAATCACCCAACTACTGTTTCATTTTGTCTAACAAACAGCCACACTTTTTTAAAATGGCTGATTCGTGTTGATTAGTGGTCTGGACAGGAAGCTCCAGATCTGCTGTACTTATGAAGATTTTGTGGCTCCAAAAATAGCTTGAAAAGAACCTTCTTGAAGTGGCACGTAAACCTGACATGGAAATGTAATCTGGCGGGTTGTACCACACTGTACCTCACCCGACCTCACTCTCATAATCACAACCCCTCTCAATCAGTTACACTATAGCTCCTGAATAGTATTCTTTAAGATATACACGTTATGGTATAACAATTGTGGACACCTGACCATGACACTTATACATGCTTATTGAACATCCCATTTCAGATTTAGTCCCCTCTTTGCTGTTTTAATAACCTCCATTCTTCAGGGAAGGCTTTCCACTAGATTTTGGAGCATGGCTGTGGGGATTTGTGCTCATTCCCACAAAAGCTTTATTGAGGCCAGGCACTGATGTTGGGTGAGGAGGTCTGGTGAACAGTTGCTGTTCCAGTTCATCCTAAAGGTGTTCAATGGGGTTGAGGTCAGGGCTCTGTACAGGACACTCGCACTTGCACACAACCTACTTGTATTTGTCTTATAGCCAGAGGTCTAAAGTAACAAACTACATGTACTCTCATTACAGAACCCGACTACATGATTCACTGTAACAGTCATTTTTTTAAGTATAATTAAAATACTATACCAGTATCAAAAGCTTAGACAGTGGTGAGCATACTGGCCCAGTCTATCAGGTATCTCTGATTGTCTGTCCGACATCTCAGCCTGGATGAGGGAACACCACCTTAAGCTCAACCTGGCAAAATCTGAGCTTCTCGTCATCCCAGCCTGTCCCGCAATCAACCACAACCTCACTGTACAGCTCGGCACAACCACACTCAAACCA
>JAFFST010052440.1:49605-61970 GCA_022414735.1 Noturus placidus
AAACACTTAAGTGTGACAAACATGCAAAGGAACAGGAAATGAGGAAGGGGCAAACACTTTTTCACACCACTGTAGCTGGCTAGATTGTCAAGGAGTCTGTGTCTTTTCCGACTTTGTAGCTCGAAGTCAGAAGTGACGTAAAGGTTTTGATTTCCCACTTCTGAGTTAAGATAAACATAGCATTAATCCCACTGGCATCGCTATGAGCAGGCAGTCAAATGGTATTGTGGGTAATATGGAGAAAAAAAAAAATACTCAACACCATTGAAGATGACATCCATCCATTTTCCAGACTGCTTATCCTACACAGGTGAGTCTGGAGCCTATCAAAGGAAACTCAAGGCACAAGGTGGGGGACACCCTGGACGTGGTGCCAACCCATCAAAAGGTACAATCTCGCACACACTCATTCACACACTACAGACAATTTGGAAATGCCAATCAGCCTACAGCACGTCGTTGGACCTTGGGAGGAAAGCGGAGTACCTGGAGGATACCTCGGAAGCACAGGGAGAACAAGCAAACGCCACGCACACAGGAAGGAGATGGGATTCAAAACCTCAACCCCAGAGGTGCGCTGCAAAAATGCACACCACTAAGCCACCATGAACCCCTTGAAGATTGCATGTCACACACATACACACACACACACAAAGTGTGTAAACTCTCATCAGGTGGCAGGGAACATGTTTTGAAGTGGACACTCGCTCCTAATGAGAAAAGCAGAAACAGTAATGTGAGATGAATTAATCAGGTCTTGTGTCGTCCCTCTCTCTCTCTCTCTCTCTCTCTCTCTGTCTCTCTCTCTGTCTCTCTCTCTCTCTCTCTCTCTGTCTCTCTCTCGCTCTCTGGCTGTGCTCAGCTTCTGCCTACTGCCCGTCTGTCCGCCTGCATATTTTATATTTTTCTCCCCTTTCCTTTCCTTTCCTTTCCTTTCCTTCTCACACCATTTGCTGTCACTCTCTTCAGTGTCATTTCACTTCAGAGTGCATTTATCCTCATTGTCAAATCCCTCAGCCATAAAGAAGGCAATGCTTCAATAATACACAAATCTATAAATATTCTCCAGGTATTTATCAAAGTGTCAGGATTATCACCTGCAAGGCTTCCTGGAACATGTCTGCTGAAAATTCTAACTACTGGCTCTGCACTTGTATGTTACAGGAATTTTGTGTGTGTGTGTGTGTGTGTGTGTGTGTGTGTGTGTGTGTGTGTGTGTGTGTGTGTGTGTTTTCTTCATGATAAAATGAAAGAGTGATACAGTGGTAGGCTTCTCTAACAGCACAGGTCAGCAGTTATGCTGGGTAATGAACAAAAAAAAAAACAACAAGCTGGCTAATGCTAATACAGCAAAAATACTTTAAAAAGGCTGAGTCTAAAAATTAACATGAAACTCAGACCCATAAAACATCACAGAAAGATTATACATGCAGTTCTCCCTCTCTCCAGTGCCTAAGATAATCATATTGTTGCGCCGCTCTTGGTAAATAAACCCTCTTCATTTTGCATAAGATTATGCAAACTAGCTAATTTTCTTCACATCCTCACAGAAGGCGAACCAAATTGAACACAAGGCAAATCTAAATCATGAACAGAAAAAGAATGCATACTTCAAACTTGTTGAGGGATATTTTCCCAAGTGCAGTATCATTCATAGAGCAAGTTATTATAAAAGAGATACAGTACAGTCCCCTCCAAAATTATTTGAACAGCAAGGCCAATTAATTTGTTTTTTTCTGTTGACTGAAGACATTTGAGTTTGAGATCAAAAAAAGTATGAGAAGAGGTTTGAGAATTTCCTGGTATTTATATGTAGATGTTAAACGATATAGAAAATGATGCATTTTGTTATGTTACATAAGAACACCAAATTTTTAGGTGAACAAAAATATTGAAACATGACTGACAGGTGTTTCTTGTTACCCAGCTGTTTTCTGTTAGATTGACTGCTTAAACAATAAATTATGATGGTTTAGCTATCAGTTTCACCGGTGAAGACTGCATTTGTTGTTAAAATAAGAAGAACAATAAGCCAACATGAAGATCAGAGACCTGTCTGTTGGAGAAAAACGAGTCAAGTTGAAGCTGAGAAAAGAGAAAAAGGAAAATCAATCAGAGGCATTGCACAAACATTGGGCATATACAACAATACAACAATTTGGAATGTTCTGGAAAAGAAAGAAACCACTTGTGTACTTAGCAACAGACACCGAATTGGTCGGCCAAGGTAAAGAACAACAGCTGATGACAAATATTGTGAGAGCTGTGAAGAAAAACCCCGAATTAGGGTGAGTTTATCACAAACCATTCTTTAAAGAAGCCATTGAGAGCAGAAATATAAATGCCATGTAACAAGATGCAAACCTCTAAGAATCAGAAAGCCAGACTGGAATTCACAAAGAAATACAGAGATGAACCACAAAAGTTTAATTAAATTTTAATTAACTTCTTTGACGGAAAGGATCTGCTCATGACCTAAAACACACAAGCTCATCAAGTTAAGCATGGTGGAGGTGGTGTCATGGCTTGGGCTAACATGGCTGCTTCTGGAACAGGCTCACTAATCTTTATTGATGATGTAACTCATGATGGTAGCAGCAGAATGAATTCAGAAGTGTACAGGCGCATTTTCACTATGTAGTGTATTTCCGTAGGGTTTTTTTTTTTTTTTTTTTGATAGGTTTTTGAAAGTACCGTATTTTCGGATTATAAGGCGCAATCTCAATTACGGGGTCTATTTCTGTACTTGACCAATACATAAGGCGCACCGTGTTATAAGGCACATACGGTTGTTACGCCAAGCAAAGTCGCACAACATTTTTACAGATTTTGGAACTCAGTCCACTCATAAGGTGCACCGGATTATTAGGCGCACGGCCGATTTTTTGGAAAATTTAAGGCTTTTTGGTGCGCCTTATAGTGCGGAAAATATGGTAATGTGAAAGTAAAGTAATTAGTAATCTGATCAGTAACGTAATCAAATTACAATGTTAAAGAAGTAATTAGTAATCTGTGGCGGATTATTTTTTTCGAGTAACTTACCCAACACTGCAAATAAGGAAATGAATTACAATTATAAATGGGAAAATGAAAAGATAAAAAATGACAAAGCCTCCAAAATATACACTGTAGAGCTGAGTACTTTTGAGGATAGAGACTAAAAATAGTACTTCCATCTGGAAACAATTTCCGTAGCACTGTTATATAACTGTTTAGTGAAGAAGAAGCTCTTGAATGTGATTAATTAATAATGTAGCTACATCTAGCATTCAGAAGGGTTCTTCAGTTTGTTTCTTTGGAATAACGATTTAAAGAACCCTTTAAGAGTAAAATTCCCTTTCAGAGAAAAAGTAAAGACTTTCTTTTCACCCTTTCATGCATAGTGCCCACACTTATGGACAGTCTATGTTAGGCTCTTTTTTAATGTTTTAGACAAATATAAGATGTAAATCAACTCAGCATGTAAATTAGCATAAACTAAATAAATTGCAGAAAAATTTAAGTAGCAAAATAAAGTTTTTGTGCCAGACTCTACTGATCGCCTTAGATTTATTAAAAACAAATTTTTGTTTGTTTTAAATGTGTTTTTTTTATCTCCTTGCATTATGCAACAGCCCTAAACTGTGTAAATATTGTATCTTCAGAAAATACTTTTTTAAAAATAAATAAATAAATAAATAAATAAAACTTTCCCTCTTCAATGGTGTATATTCAAGATAACATTTTTTTGTTATTATTTCAGGCATACTGTCTTAGCATTTTTTACTCATAGACAATCCATTTACCTTTTGATATAAGTAATATTTAGACAGAAACTAAATTCATACATTATGCAAGTTCAAGTAAAACAAAAGAAGAGAATATACAATTTATGAAGGAAAGGGTTCAAAGGATAAAACCATTAACCTTTTAAAGAACCAATGAGGAATTTTTATTTCTATATGTGTTTTTTAACTTTATGTCCCCTTGGTTATATGTCCTTCCACATTGTTTTGTCCATGTTGTCTGCCCAAGCCATTGTCTTCAGCTGATGCAACACTAATACACTAACTGCTACTCTTAAATCTCATCAAAACTATGCTTAATTCTTATCAAAACTACTCTTAATTCTTATCAAAACTACTCTTAATTCTTATCAAAACGATGCTTAATTCTTATCAAAACTACTCTTAATTCTTATCAAAACTATGCTTAATTCTTATCAAAACTACTCTTAATTCTTATCAAAATGAATTCTTATCATAATTTTACGTTGATATTCTCTGTTTTTTGATTGATTGATTGATTGATTGATTGATTGATTGATTGATTGATTGATTGATTAATTTTACAAGCAGGCTACTCTGTGTTAAAAGAAGAGTTTGTTATTTCTACCACAATGCTGCTTAATTCTTGAATCTGATTGTTCAGAAGGTGTTGGTAAATTTTCAGCAGTCTGAAAGTAGTTCTGGTTTCAAGGCAAATCACAGGTCTATATTAAGTTTGTATGAAGGTGTTCGTACTAATGCGTTATCTTTACTAAAATAACAGGTAATACACAGTGGCTTGTATTTTTTGCACCAACTCGGTTGTTAATTATTTTCCTTTAAACCCATCTGTACATTTTCTGTACTACTTATATTACAAAGGGTTGCGTGGAGCCTGGATCCTATTCCAAAGGACTCGGGGCACAAGGCTGGGGACACCATGGACGGGGTGCCACACCATCGCAGGGCACACTCACACTCTACGGACAATTTGGATATACCAATCAGCATGTCTTCATGCTGGGTGAGGAAACCAGAGTACCTGGAGGAAACCCCTGAAGCACGGAGAGAACACGCAAACTCTGCACACACAGTGTGGCGGCGGGAATCAAAGCCCCAACCAGAACATTAATTATGGCATCATCTATTAGAAAATAAAATAGAACTATTTTAGATACTGGAATCTCGAATGTTACCTAACACCAAGATGCACCCAAGCAGTTTGAAGATCTAACTAAGAAACAAAAGAATTGTCTTGTTTTTTAATGTTCTTTGTTTGGGCCCTTGTAAAAAGAACTTAGTCTGGCTGTGATATTAAATATTCATGAGAAGTCTGTAACACCGCATGGGGTGCCACCTTCAGCTGGCGTTTATTTGCTGAAATCCCAAGTAGCCAGTTGGGATATGAAATGGAGGGTGGGGGGGTTGTTGTTGTTTTTTTGTTTTTTAGAAAGAATAGAAAGAATTTGGACTAATGAAAGGATTTGTTTTGAGTCTACAATTAAGATATAATCCCCCAAGAGCTCTTATAGGCCACATTCTCGAAATCGTTTGCTATTGATTGCTGCCTGAAAGGCATGTCATGACGTCTCTCATCTCTCACACACTCACTCATAAAAATGTCAGTGTCAAAAAAATGTCAATTTCCTTGCTTTCCACAGTTTCAGACCATCCATTTAGGACTTTCTACTGTGTCTCACCTGACAGGCTGAATTCAACATTTCTTATCTTGAGTGTATTCTCAGGAGTTGACATGATTCACTTCCATGATTTACTTCTCTGCCCAGAATACGAATCCAGGCATTACAAAATACCCAAAGCAATCTGCTGAATTTGAAACTCAACCATTGCCTTCAATCCTCATGGTCGAAAACATACCCACTTACTGTGCAGAAATTACTTTTTACATGATGGTGTAGGAGTGTAAATTTTGTGAGCTTGGGATTATAAGGTTCCCTTCTGTGTTTTGAGATATCAGGCATAATCTTGACTCGGGTAATCCTAGGATAATATGGTCTCTTGCTTTCACACTTCACTTTTAGCCTTGCAGCTGGGAACTATTATCAGAGCTGCTGCTATAGAAAATTAATCAATGCCTTAATGACCAATCAGTGCTGTGGTATGACCGCTTCTATAAAATGGGCAAAACAAAAATAGGTTTATGTGCACTACATTTAAGTTAATAATCTAATATTAGAAGTAGAAATCCCAGTTGGTGGAATAGGAATATGAAGAGCGGGTTATAATGTCATATAGTATTAATAGCATCCTTTAATATCTTGACCTTGTTGTTGATACGTAACAGTTCGTTCTTGACATATGTTTTGAGATAAGAGAATGAGAGACGCACTTTATCGTTTATCTCTGGAGGCATTCATCTGTATCTTACAGTTTGCACATTGGATAAGATGGATGGAAGTGTATTTGGCTTATAAGATTAGGAACGAATGTTTCCTGAAGACGGTTAAATGTGAACCCACTGTGATTGATTTGAACCACTGTGCAAAATACTGTACTTAATCTCAGTTTCTCAAGTAAATCTTTTTTTTCTTGCAAAATCCCCAGATGACTCTGTTGTTGTGAATAGGATTTAGATTTTTGAAAAGGAGTCAATGTGCCATGCAATCGGTTATCACCAAGTCCAGGATGTCCCCCACCTCATACACCAAGTCCCCTAGGATAGGCTCCAGGCTTACCATGACCCTGTGTAGGATGAGCAGTAGAGAAAATGGATGGATCGATGGATGGATGGATAGGGGGAAAGGAGTGTATTTGTTCCTTTAGATTTCAAGGCTAAACACCTCACAGGGTTATCCATAACGGTCATATAGAAACGGTCACATGGTAGACATATGGATTAGAATTTGGATATCACTTAAGCTATATCAATACTTCCTTGTAAATATACTTGAAAAATATGCTTCGCGACCTTGCAAATGACGGTGTTGGGTAAGTTACTCAAAAAAAAGTAATCCACTACAGATGACTAATTATTATTTTAACATTGTAATTTGTTACGTTACTGATTACTGTAAAAAGTCATCAGATTACTAATTACTTTACTTTCACGTTACTTTCAAAACCTGTCAAACTTAGAAAAATACACTACAAAGTGAAACTCTGAGTTCTTACAGTAATTTTAGCGTGCGTCAATGTAGGACATGATCAGAAAAAGTTGATTTTATCATAAAACCTGCCTCAGGTGTTGTCACTGTTTGTTGGACTACCAGAGTGATAAAATATTAAACTTTTATAACTAGGCTAGTTTGGTGTCACTAGTCAAGGGGAGGAACAGCTAAGCTGTCATTGTATGGGTTTATCTGATACATTGCGATGCAGAGTACGCAAGTTTTTTTTTTATTGACATCAGTAATTGTAATCAAATTACATAAATTCAAAATGTAATGCATTACATTACTACGTTATCAGAAAAATCCATTAGATTACAGTAACGTGTCACTTTGTAACACATTATACAAAACTCTGCCAATTGATCAACACAAGTTGTATGATACCACACCTTCCAATTTTATACTTCCTGCCTTTCCATGCTTACCCTGTATAAAGGCAATAAAAGGAAAATAAAGGCCCTTTGATTTATGATGTGCCTGGTGGATGAGAAAACAAACCTTCCAAAGAATACAGTTTTATGGGTATTACATAAACCGCATTTTGTTTATTAATAATAACAGTGACACAGTTTATTTTTAGGAATTCTAAAGAGAGAGTTTTGTAAGTAAACCTGAGACTGGTAAACTCAGCCCTTCACCCTACTGTAAATATTTGTAAAATTCTATGTACCATTGCTTGGTGTAAATTATGAATTTATGCTTTTATAATAGTGAGACGATGCACTCATTTCCGGTTCTGATAAGTTCCTTGCAGGAATGTCTACAATCTTGGCCTTAGTGAGTGCCAAAGGTGTAGGTCATTGTTCATTAAAGTCAATATTAATAAAAGAATAAAGTCAATAACAATAAAGGAATAAAACACTGTTTCTTCCTCAAGGTTTCTTCCTCTTAACATCTTAGGGAGTTTTTCCTTGCCAACATCGCCACCGGTTTGCTCAATTGGAATTAATCCACACACTTAAAATCTGTATCCTGTATTTATATATTTCTGTAAAGCTGTTTTGAGACAATGGCTATAGTAAAAAGCACTATACAGATAAAATTGAATTGAAATTGAAATGAATTGAACTGTGAGGCATGCTGTTATAAGAAAATAACAGATTAGCGATGCCATCCATCCGTCCATGTTCTGCCTGGACAGGGGGTGCCAACCCATCGCAAGGCACAGTCACACACTTATGGACTCCATTTATATTCACACACTACGGCCAATTTGGAAATGCCAGTCAGCCTACAGCTCATGTCTTTGGATGGGAGGAGGAAAATGGAGGAAACCCCAAGGCACGGGAAGAACATGCAAACTCTGTGCACACAGGGCAGAGGTAGGATTCAGACCCACAACCCCACAAGTGTAGGGCAAATATGTATGTATTTTCTCGAGCTTATTGAAATTGAATACTTACTTAATTACGTTTCTTTATATTTTTATTTTGAGTTTTATTTCGTACTTGTTACAAATCTCAAACCTTTCTTCTTCTCCCCTCCAGCCAACGACTGAATACTATACATAGAATGTGCATTTGATTATACATTTCAGCTTAAAGCATCCAGTTCATCAGTGAAGGCAAAAATGGCAAGAATAGTGACATCTGTGGTGACTTTCTCATAGATAATGTAGTTAGCATTATAGATAGCCATGTGTGTTGGATTATGGAAAAGCCACCAGACTGCAGTGTGGAACTTGAGGATGAATGCCTCTTGCCCTACCTCATAAAGTGGTGTCTCTTTTGCCTCCTTAGATGGCATGACCTCCATGTAATTTGAAAAATCATGCTGAGACATGTTTCAATAAATTTGCTAACATTAACTGTCTGTAGTTAACTAAGTTAGTCTGTTTTCTTTGCTAATGGCAGGCTGTTCCAGTAGCTAACATAATATGCTAGGCAGCTAATCAAATACAGATGGGACATGTGTGCGCAGTGTAGATCTTCTCTCATCTCCCATCCGTAAAGCAAGTTGAGATACCTAAAATATTGATCATAGTCTCTAACTGACTGGGCAAACAGACCTGACAGTGAAGATGAAACACGGAAAAGATCCAAACATTGAGTGAATAATAACTAATGTATTAGCCTTAATCACTGTCATATCAGCAGTTCTTTACTAGCTTGCAAAGAAGCTTGTGTTAAAGTTTTACTAGCAAAGTATTGTTGTTTTGTTGAGAGTCCTAAACCTTGATGAATATCAGCGATTTTTTTTTAATAGTGTTGACCTTTACATGGTGTTCAAAAAAATCATACATCTTTCATCCACCTTCAGTAAGCTCTTTATTCTGAAAGGCAGGGAGGGATGCTGGATGGGACGCCAATCCATCACAATACATCACACGCATGCATGAACATCATTTTCACACTCATTCACACATTTTACAGTCACCAAACCATGTACCAGCATGTTTTTGGGAGGAAAACAGAGAACCCAGAGGAAACATATGTGGGATGGGGTGTAATGCAATGCCAATATCGGTAACATGTTTCAAGTGTTTAAAATATCCAAATATCAAATTCAGATATGTGTATCTATATTCTGATTCAAACCTGAAGTGGGTGTGGCCTAAACTGGAAAGCCCCCCCCCCCTTTCCCTACCACTATACTAAACCCCGAAAACTGTGAGGTAGAAATGGCAGCATTGTTAGCATGGTGTCTGATTTCTACCTGTGGCAGTTCATTAACCTCAGCTACATCGTTCATGTTCATAATTCATCTCAACTATAGCCATTTTCATTCCCACTCCTGCAGTTCTTATTGCTGTACGTATATGTCCACAATCACATACACATTCACACACCCATTCATACACTATGGACACTTTGGACATGCCAATCAGCCTATGGAAGTCTTTGGACTGGGGGAGGAAACAGGAGTACCCAGAGGCAACCCCCGTAGCACGGGGAAAACATGCAAACTCAGCACACAGGGCAGTGGTGGGAATTGAACCCCCAACCCTGGAGCAAGATTATGGTCTGGTGCCCTTTCTGATATCACCCTCTCTCCATCTCTTTCCTAACTTTCCATTTATTTCCCCTTTATCATGTATTCTCCTTTTCCTCTCTCTCAGTCTTTCTCTGGACATGTACCCAATTTCCTCACTTCTCACCTAACCGAGTTGCATCTATTATTTATCTACTTCGTTTTATTTCACAGAGGTCTTAAAAAAAAAGGCAGCAGTGGCCCTCCGTGATGCTTTATTCATAAAGCTGTGGTTTGCCATCATCGATGTTTCTAGTCATGGAAGACCAATTGCTGTTTCAGCGGCTGCCCCCGCACACCATTTCACACTTTCTGAATGTTGCAGGGAAGCTGCACTGTGACTTTTCCCATCAGCTGCCTAATATTGTTGCTTTATCTGATTAAAACGTCAATGAGGTATTAGGCTTTTATCTCTTTGTTTTGTCCATACACATATAGTTGCCTAGTAACAACTTAAACCAGACAGCACACACTCCAAACACCTGGTTAATTCTCCACACGTCCCCCGCTTGAATCCCCCATATTGCATAAAGTATAAGGCAGTAAGAGCATACTTCAGGTTCTATCATGAAACTCTGAGAATTGTGTCTATAGAGTGTTTCAGTAGTGGTTTTAGCATTAATATCTCCTCATACTCTCAACAAATTCAAGTTAATGACCACTAAAATACATTTTCAGCAAAAAATAATGTAGCTTAAGAAATTGTCTTGCCAATACGTACTGTTTATTTTACCCAAAAATATAAACATGTAACCAAATCTGAATAGATTGTTCAGATAATGTGTTCTAAACAGATATAAATACTAATTTTTTTTTTTTTCCATGCGATTTTTGTTCAGTATAAACAGCGGGAGTCATGCTGATGACATAAAAAAAACCACCATATGTTTATGTATAACTATCTGTGTGACTTCTTGCCTATGTAGAATTTGATATCAGAATGTTCCCAAGTGAATTTGATTTGCTCTGGAGAGAAAAGAGGGATTATTGCTGCAATAAGGTTTCTCACTCAACCTTTCTCGTCTCCCAGTGTCAAATTGAAAGAAGGAGAGACGTTTCAGTTTTATGACTGAAGTCACAAAACGATCTATCACGCCAGCTGTCAAACTCAATCTTTATCAACGTAACAGATATTGGGTTTGGCATTTTCCCTCCAACAGATTAACTAGGGCTACGGCATGATGACATTCCATGAGAAAGAAATCTATCCTGATAATTAAGTCAGAAAAATACTCAGAGTTTGTCTGCACTGCATGTAGATTTAGGAGAAAATCAGAACAGTGTTTTAAATAATCATTCAAATAGTTTCTAGTGCACAGATTGTCATTTATCTTCATTCTTTTAATAATAATATAAAAATATGAAAAGGAAATATTGTGAAATCCTGTAAATCCGTGGGGGGAAACAATTCAACTTCATTATCAACCAACACTCTTTCAGTAGGCTCTCTAAACTTGCTAGAATGCTCTAGTTGAATAGCGATTTTCTTGAGCCAGAGTAGGCCTAAACTAAAGGCCCCATGTTTAACCAGGCACAGAAGAGGCTGAGACACTTGTCATATTGTGAGCTTCAACCTGATTCCAATGCAGCAGGTCATCAAGAGCCCAATCCTGATGTTCCTCTGATTTAAGGTTTCTTAGTGAGACCTCTTCTCTGTGCTAGGGTGAATGTATCATTCAGAAGGGCTGTTAACCCCTCCACTGTTTGGCATGGTCAGGGTTTGTAAGATCTCTCACAATTCAAAAGCTCACTCTGTAAACCCTGACATCAAGATGAAAACCATATCAATTTCAGAAAGTGTGATAACCAATCAACAGCTTAGGTCTCTTTTAATCTAGAATCTGGACCAGTATCTCTTGAGATGCTCTAAAACTACATTGCAGGATTTTTTTTCATTACTTAAGGATCCGCTGCATAACATGTAGACTTACATAACACTCAGAAGCAGGAGAGTTAGTCCATCCATCCATTTTCCATACTGCTTATCTAAAACAGGGTTGCGGGGAGCCTGGATCCTATCCCAGGGAACTTGGGGCACAAGGCAGGGGCACAACCCACCGCAGGGTACAGTCACACACATATTCACACACTACAGATAATTTGGAAATGCCAGTCAGCTTACAGTGCATGTCTTTGGACGGGAGTACCCGGAGGCAAAAGTCAACCACTAAGCTGACTTATCCCCTTGAGATAGTCTTCATTAAAAATTTATTAGTAACCATCCCAAAATCTTCAATATGGGAGACAAGCATGACAGAACAGAAACAGGCAGAGGTCATAAAAAGTGCAGATGAAGCATTGCAGGGAGTCCAGAAATTAAAAGATTAAGGGAGGCAAGGAAGATTAAATAGCAAAAGGCAAATCAGGGCTTTACAAAGACGAACAAAATCAAAACTGTTTAAACACACCAAGAAAGACCACAAATTCATTAAAAATAAATTAGAATTAATGGCAAGTAAGGAAATTAGAAGGCCAAGTACAGTGGTGTGAAAAAGTGTTTGCCCCCTTCCTCATTTCC
>JAFFST010052440.1:86739-98079 GCA_022414735.1 Noturus placidus
AATCTGTTTGGCTTTGAAAAGCCTTTGTCCCAGCAGTCTGGATTTGGAGTAGATGAGAGCTCCATCCAAATATACAGTGCTGGAAAAAGTATTTGCCTGATTTTTGTTTTTGTGTAAATCTCATACTACATTGTTTCAGAAATTGAAACTAAATTTTAGATAAAATAAAGGCAACCTGAGTAAACACAAAATACAGTCTGTAAATGACAATGATATTCATTGAAGCAAAAAAGTTATCCAATTTCAACTGGGTCTGTGTGAAAATGTATTTGTAGTTACTAATTCCCAAAATCTATGAAACTGCATTCGTAATGAGGTTCAGCTGGACAAGACACAACCAGGCCTGATTACTGCAAACTTTGTTCCATCACATCAACACTTAAATAGAACTTTTTCAACAGCAAGAAGTTGGTAAAAAAAAAAAAAGTACTTACCCAGTAACACACTATGCTAAAGTTGAAAGAAATTCCAGAAATGTTGAGGAAAAAAATGATTGAAATACATCAGTCTGGGAAGGGTTACAAAACTATTTCAAAGGCTCTGGGACTCTAAAGGACCACAGTGAGAGCCATTATCTCCAAATAGAAAAACTCGGTACTGTAGTGAAGTTTCCCAGATCTGGCCGAGCTTTCAAAACCCCTCCAAGAGCACAGTGATGACTCATCCAGGAAGTCGCAAAAGAGCCAAGGACAACATCAAAAGGACCTACAGGTCTCTCTTGCATCAATAAAGGTCACTGTTCATAACTCCACTATCAAAAAGACACTGAGCAAAAATGGCAGAAAAACAATAAGGCTCGACAGAATTTTGCTAAAACACACCTTGATGATCCTCAAACCTTTTGGAAGTATGTTCTGTAGACTGATGAGTTGAAAGTGGAACTGTTTGGATGACATGAGTCCCGTTACATCTGGTGTAAATCAAACACTGAATTCAAATGCATAATGCAGCAAGACAATGATCCAAAGCATAGGAGTAAATCCTAGTCCTAGACGTAAGTGAAGAACTGATCTCCAGTTATCAGAAGAGCTTGATTGCAGTTATTTGTGCTAGAGGTGGCACAACAAGATTTTAAGCTTAAGGGGGTAATTAGTTTTTCACATTGATGATAGGTGTTGGATAACTTTTTTTTTTTGGTTCAATAAAAAAATTCAGTATTGTGTGTTTACTCAGAGTGTCTTTATTTTGTGTTGTATTTCATTTGAAGAGCTAAAACTATTTAGTATGAGATCTACACAAAAACAGGAAAAATACTTTTTCACACCACTATACATTCCTAACGTACTCTATATACTGGCATCCCTTTGACCTAGAGCACAGACACTCAGAAAACACAGCTGTTTCTTGCAGATGCATGTACATGATAAGGTAAGAGGTAATTAGGAGCAGAATAATTTCATTTATTGTGAGGTTTGACTTTTGAAGCTTTTTTTAAAAAAAAAACTTTTGTAGGGAACAGAGAGAGAGAGAGAGAGAGAGAGAGAAACAGAGAGACAGAGAGACAGAGAGAGACAGAGAGAGACAGAGAGAGAGAGAGAGAGAGAGAGAGAGAGACAGACAGAGAGAGAGAGACCCTTAAATATAGTTCAAACAGGAAGGATGAAAAACTTTATCCTATTCTTTTCTTTAATAAGAAAGAAAGAAAACAGACATTTGACCCTGATGTGACCTTGACCTTGTTTGGATCAATTCTGAAATTTAATCAGCTCATTTGCTAATTAAAATGAACATTATAAATCCTACAAAACTTCAGCAACTTGTTCTTGAGATATCGCGCTAATGAGAATCGGACGGACAGACAGACGGACATCTGTAAAACATAACGCCTCCGCCACCTACTGGTTCAAGCTTGAGTGTGTGTGTTGTTTTTGTGTGTGGCTTCGACTCCACTATATATGACTCTTTCTGGCTCACAGCCCTTACTGAAAGGAAAACACGAACGTCTCTCTGTTCAGAACCAATACTCGACCCCAACTCCCCTGCCACAGCTTGGATTTTCACTTCCTTTTTAACAGAGAGGGAGAGAAAAGTGGGTTTACCTTCCTTTCATACATCATGAAGGAGCAACTGAATTATTCAGAGAAAGTACTATAGTTTCCACACAGGATGAAAAGATCCAGCATTAAAGACCACCAGGGGTATTGACGAGAGTTGTAAATTTGGCCAAAATAAAAAGCTATCAACCGTTTACTTTCGGTGACCACGTGATAAAAACCAACCCTTCTCTGCGTATTACACGAAGCTGCATCTATGAAATTTCTTCATTAAAACCGTACAGTAATCAGAATGTTCTGGAATAGCGCTAGACCAGATGCTAACACATGATTGTAATTTATTGTATTGTGCCTTTTGCAGATTTGGCTTACAACACCGTGCTGGCTTGTGGTTGTATCCTGCCAATTGCGACAAATCCTGAATCGTTTTTAAGTACAGGCGGCTATGATGAGACCTGGAGTAGTGTGGCTAAACGTGACCCCTTGTGTGAGTGTGAGAGGGAAAAACCAAAAAATAAAGCACCCAAAGCACCGTAGATACCTTCATAGACAGTCAACCATGCAGAGTGATGAGAATGGCTGATAGAGTTGCCAGCTAAGCACGTGTATACCCCAGCGTCCTCTAAAGTCACATTCTTGAGCTGCAGCACCTCCATCTGCTTACCCGAGGAGTTCACTCCTGCCGTCTAGAGACAGAAATCACAGGATGAGGCAGGAGAGCACCAGAAATAAATAAAGAAAAGTATGTGAAAAAAATGTATTGATCATGGAAAGAGACAGAAATCTACATGATTGTTCTTTAAAGATGACCCTGCCGATAAACTGTCGATTAAATATTTGTTAAGGTAGGAGAAAGGCACTCGAACTACCAAGGAAATCCACACCTGTGTACAAGGAATCTATTGGTGGATAGAATGAGATACATGGAACTCCACCCAGCCAGCAGAGAAGAGGCTCACAAAGAGCTGGACTAATGACACCACGACACGGTGACAATACATCCTAGAAGAAAGCACGCAGATGGGAAGAGAAGAAACAAGGCATTGAGAAATAAGGAAGATGACAGATGGAGAAGTGTGCTTTAGGACTGGAGAAAAAGTAGCAGAAGTGGGTGGTTTATACTCTCAAGTGAGAGAGAATGGATGTAAAACTGGTGGGACAAAAAAAGGCTGTATGATTATTATGGGAGTATAGTGGCTCCGGCCCTACAAAATACATTTACAGTGTTCATTTATTTATCCTTAACTGTGTTGTGCTGATTATTTGGAACACTGGTGTATATGAAAAGAAAGAAACAAGAACAACAGACTCAGAGACAAGTTGTTTAAACTGATGAAAGCAAAAAAAAAAAAAAAACAACAACACATACCTCATAAAGGTTAAGATTAAGTGGAAAAGCTTCTGAAGGCAAGCAAGCAAAATTAATTAGACAGAGAGCAAGAAATGTTTACTTATTAGGAGGGCACGGGGAATCATAAGGTGGAGAGGTTCAAATACTTCAAGTCTGCTAAGTACATTTACATTTATTCATTTAGCAGACGCTTTTATCCAAAGCGACTTACAAATGAGAGCACTCACACACCAATGGTAGCAGAGCTGCATGCAAGGTGCTAGCTTGCGATCGGGGGCAACTTAGGGTTCAGTGTCTTGCCCAAGGACACTTCGGCATGGGATCACCCGGGCCGGGATTCGAACCACCAACCCTATGATTAGTGTATTAGTGGACAACCCGCTCTACCGACTGAGCCACAGCCGACCGTATTCGACGGGTTAATGATTACCTTTATGATTTTGACGTAGGGAAGACCATCTTCTCTCACTTTGCTGCCATTGACCTCGATGTGTTTTAGCCACTGGATGTGTGCTGGCGGATGACTACAGACTTTGCACTCGAACTCCACATCACTGCCCACCACTGCTGTACGATTAGCAGGCAGGCCGGGTTGGAGGATGGGCCTGTGAGGTGAACGCTCTGAAACACCCGCACCGGAAGGTGAAAAACTGAGAGTCTGAAAAACATGCTAATGAGAATTTCTATTACTTGTCTAAAGGTGGGCTGTGGAAAAGGGGGACAACATAAACAGTACTTTGAGAGCACACCAGTCAAATTCCCTGCTACGTTTAAGCATACACTACCATTAAAAATGTGGAATTACTCAGAAATGTCCTTGTTTTTGAAAGAAAATCACAATCAATCCATCCATCCATTTTCCACACTGCTACATACTATCCTACACAGCGTCACTGGAGCCTATCCCAGGGAACTCAGGCGAGCGACAATGCATTTCTTTGGACTAGAGGAGAAAACCAGAGTAAAGCAAGTGTGCTAACCTCTAAGCCACTGGGCCCCCACAGAAAATCACAATTTCTCTTTCAATTAAAATGAATTAGATTGATCAGAAATATCAGAAATGGTTAATGTTGTAAATGACTATAAAAGCTGGAAACTGTTGATTGTGATCAAGGTTTCTTTATTAACATTTTTCAAATTAAACATACAACACCAGCCGAACGAACAGAACAACCCCCCCCCCACCCACCCCGTGCCAGACCCAGAACATTACACTTTATAAAGCCAGACCACCATAGAAAATAAGAGATTAAAAGAAACAAAATTATAGACAATGATCACATAACACTGTTAGCATCCACATCTCTGAAAAATAACAGAAAAGGTTGCCAGATTCTGTAAAATTTCCCAGTCGCTCCCCTGACCGTATACCTAATCTTTTCTAACTTAAGACAAGACATAACTTCCGGGACCCAATGACTATACACCGGTGGGGCAGGATCCTTCCATCTAAACAATTAATATCCTGGCCAGCAGAGTGCAGAAATGGTCTCATACCATCGAAAAGGAGAACTCTCCGGGGTCACCCCAAATAGCACAATAAGAGGGGACGGTTGTACGACTCTTCCCAATATCTTAGCAAAAGTCTCAAATATAGATTGCCAGAATGTGTACAGCTTTGAACATATGCAACAGAGAGGGTAAGGCCTGTCTGCATCGATCACATGTTGGGTCTGTGTTGGAATTAATCTTCGAGAGTCTAGCTTTGGACCAATGCAAACGGTGAACAATTTTAAGTTGGACAAACCGCATGTCTGAGACCTATGGAGGAGAAGGAGGAAATCCCCTGGATTACCTTGCACCAGTCAGTATCAGAAATTGATTTGCCCATTTATTCTTAAGCAGATCTAGGGACGACAAATCATGCTGAGTAGGTCATAGATAACCCTTATTCTCTGCTTCCTGGCCAGTTTACATTTAAAAATTGCATCTAATAGCGAATCGGAAGGGCACAAAGGGAAGGTGTCCGAATTTAAGGCCACAAAACTCCTAAGCTGCAAATATTTCTAAAAATGCGATCTGGGAATCTGATATTTCTGCATTAGATGCTGGAAAGAGACAAAAACGCCCTCAAAATAGAGGTCAGACAGTAAGACAGCCCCTTTCTAGACCAAGTAACGAAAGTCTTATCCAACAAAGATGGGATAAACAGATCATTATTTGCAATTGGCCCCATGAGTGACAAGTCCACAAGAGAGAAAGATCTTCTAAACTGATTCCAAATTTTAATTGAGTGTACGACAACTGGATTGAAGCCAGACAGGTTGTGCGATTGGTAATTTAGCACACAGTAGGGCCACCGGGGAGGTGGACGCAATGATGCCCCCTCCATAATTGCCCATACAAGGGCTGCTACACTCTCCCCCATCCAGTACAGCAGTGATCTTATATTAGCTGCCCGATAGTAGTACATGAAGTTTGGGAGCGCCAGCCCTCCCTTCGCTCAAGGTCTCTGCAGTATATGCATTTTGATCCATAAAGGCTGATATCTGATTGTTCAGTTTTAAAAAGAAGGATTTTGTAAGAAAGAATGGGAAACACTGAAAAACACATAAAAATTTAGGCAGCACATTCATCTTTATAGTATTGAATCTGCCCCCTAGGGAGAGAGGCAGGGGATCCCACCAAATCAATGTCTTGCTTCAGATTAGATACCAGGGGCTGATAATTAGTTGATGGAGATGTTGGAGATCCTGGTCCTTTCTGCTCTCCGGACCTGCATGATCTGCATGATCTCCAGTTGAAATTGGATAACTTTTTTGCTTCAATGAATATCATTGTCATTTACAGACTGTATTTTGTGTTTACTCAGGTTGCCTTTATTTTATCTAAAATTTAGTTTCAATTTCTGAAACAATGTAGTATGAGATTTACACAAAAACAAAAATCAGGCAAATACTTTTTCCAGCACTGTATATTTGGATGGAGCTCTCATCTACTCCAAATCCAGACTGCTGGGAAAAGGCTTTTCAAAGCCAAACAGATTACATATAAATCAATAATTGTCTCTTTATGAATGTCTGTTGTTACCCAGATGAGAATGGGTTCCCTTCTGAGTCTGGTTCCTCTCAAGGTTTCTTCCTCTTAAAACATCTTAGGGAGTTTTTCCTTGCCATTGTCGCCACTCAGTGTCTTGCTCAGTTGGGATAATTTCTCACTTTTACTGTGTATGTACTGTGTTTATATTCCTGTAAAGCTGCTTTGAGACAATGTCTGTTGTAAAAAGCGTTATACAAATAAAATTGAATTGAATTGAATTGAATAATTAGCAAGGTGTAGATCTTTATAACTATGCGTAGCCCACACTCCGAGGTATTTAAACTTCTTTAGACTAATCTTGAAAGGGAATGAGACAAATGGTACCTGAAATGCTCCATCCCCAATAGGCATCAGTTCACTTTTTTGAATATTGACCTTATAGCCCGATATTCTGCCAAAAGCCTCGAGTAAGGTCATTAGTTCAGGGAGACTCTCAAGGGGCTGTGAGATGAACAATAGCATGTCATCCACGTACAAAGAGACTTTATGCTCTATCCCCGCACACTGGATCCCCCTAATGTCGGTATTCTGTCTTAGAGCCACAGCAAGTGGCTCCATTGCAATGGTTAATAGCAGTGGCGATAGAGGACATCCCTGCCTCGTACCCCGCTAGAGCTCGAAGTAGGTGGACAAATTATTATTAGTGCGAACAGCAGTCCTCAGAGATGTATATAAAAGTTAGATCCATGATATAAACCACATGATATGGAACCAAATCCAAACCTCCCCAACGCACTGAAAAGGTAGCCCCACTCCACCTGGTCAAATGTCTTTTCAGCATCAAGTGAAAGCACCACTTCTGGGGTACCAGGTGGGGAGGGGCTATAGAGGATATTGAAGAGTCGTCTGATGTTGAAAAAAAGAGTATCGATTCCTAATAAAACCTGTTTAGTCCGGTGATATAATGGATGGAAGAACTCCCTCCAAGCGACGTGCCAGGGTTTTAGCAAGGGTTTTAACATCGGTATTTAGTAAAGAAATTGGACAGTAAGAGCTGCACTCAAGATGGCTCTTGTCTTTCTTAAGGAGTAAGGAGATAACTGCTTCAAGCATTGTAGATGGTAGGACTCTCAAAGAGAACGACTCCTTGAAAACCCGACAATAACAAAGGGGAGAGTTGCCTTGAAAACTTTTTCTAGAAATCGGTGGGATAACTGTCCTGTCCTGGTGACTTGCCGCTTTGCAGAGAGCCAATCGTTGATGCTATCTCCCCGACCAAGAGATCCTTCAACCCTACGGCCTCCTCTGGATCTAAGGACGGAACATGCAGGGTCCTGAAAAAGTCTTCCAATGCAGAAGAGTCAACAGATGGGTCGGAGCTGTACAGTGACATATAAAAAGCTTGAAAACTGAACTTAATCTTATGACTATCTGTACATTTTGAGCCCTGCTCATCATATATTTCAGAGGTGGTCAGATTAGCAATCCTCTGTCTCAGCTGGTGAGCAAGAATCCGTCCAGCCTTATCCCCATGCTCATAAAACCCGTATCATGATTGGGAGATAAGACACTGTTTTTTCGATAAAAGGTCAAACTCTGTCAGCAATGACAAATGCCTCTTAATAAAATCTGCAGAGGGTAGTTGGCTATGTTGGCTATCCAGCTAAAGAGTCTCTTCCACCAGTTCCTTAAGTCGAGCCGTGTTCACTCTCTTCTGATTAGCACAGTATGAGATGACCTGACCTCGTAAATACTCCTTCAGTGATTCCCAAATTGTCACGGAGGACATTCCGGCTGTTTGATTAACATCCAAAAAAACGTAAACTACAGAAGCAATAAAACTAGTAAAAACATCATCCGACAGAAGTAGAGGATTGAATCTTCAAGGGCGGTAATTCAATTGTGTATCCGTGATGCGTATTCCCATAGTTAAGGGGCAATGGTCTGAAATAACTTGGGTCCATAATCACACCTGGTTATGAAGGGAAACATTCTTTTGTCCAAAAAGAAGTATATGGGAATATGTATTATGAACTAAGAAGAAAAAGGAGTAACTCCTGGAAACAGGGTTGCGAAAACGCCACACGTCCACAACTCTGTACGATTTGAGGAAGAGCTGGATAGAATGAGCCGCCCCAGACAAGGACGAGAATCTGGGTGAGCTACGATCCAGCACAGGGGAAAATGTACAGTTCATATCACCGCCAAGGATAAGGTGCCATATTCAGTAGGCGGGAAAAATTTTTTGTGAAGAACATTGAATCATCCCAGTTTGGTGCATAAGCATTGGCCAAAATAAGTATAACTTTGCCCAACAACAATATAACATAGCGCCCATCGGGGTCAGTGTACACACTTGTCATCGTAAATGGTGTACTTCTATCAATTAATTCAGCTGCCCACCTAGCCTTCGAATGGAAATTTAAATGAAATATCTGACCTGACCACTCCCCTCTCAATCTAGATTGGTCTGATGACCGTAGATGTGTGAAGAAATGCAATATTTATATTAAACCATTTCAGATGTGTAAATACCTTCTTTCTCTTCAAAGGATGATTAAGCGCCTTAACATTCCAGCTGACAAAATTAACCAAACTACCATCTGATCCTCTGGGAATACTGAAGTCAGTCATAATGAGAGAGAAAAAAAAATCAGATATCTGAGCCCTACAGGGAACCTAGAATGACAACAGACGGGCCACAGCACTGATGTCTGGCCATTTAAACACAAGAAAGACAAAGTCTGGCACACCCTCCCCATAGTTCAGAGTCGATTAACTATCCAGGGCAATGTATCTCACTCGGCCCTCTACCGTAGTAAGGATATTCTTCCTGATGTAGCTCATCGCTTTGCTTGCATCTATGAACTCCTTTTCCTCTCCGTTGAACGTAATACGGAGACGGGCTGGAAACAGGATGCCATATCGAATTCCCTGCCGGTTACGGAGCAACTTCCTGACCTCATTGAAGGCTGCCCTGGCCTTAGTGACACTCGTGGTATAATCCGGAAAGATAGCAATTGTCTCACTGTTACGCCGGAGCTGGGCTTGAGAGCGCGCCCGACTCAGTAACTCAACGCAGTCCTGGTAATAGTGGACTTTGGCTATGATGGCGTGTGGTTTCCCATCCTTCCTCACAGGACCCAGGCTTCTATGAGAGCGGTCCACAAGCACATCCCTATCCAGCGGAAATATTTCCCTCAGTAGCTCCGAGACCGATGTTGTGGAGCTGGATCCATTTGCTTCTGCCACCCCTAGAATTCTGATGTTGCATCTCCCCAGTCTCCTCTCCATATTTTCACATTTATTCCTGAATCCAGTCACCTCCACTGCCAGGTCTTTCATCGTAGTCTGTAAGACCGCCACCTCATCCGAGGTGGTCGTTAGCCCACCTTCCACCTCTTTAATTGTAGCTTTCATCTGGTCGATTTCGGAGCGAATTGCAGCCATATTTTTCTGTATTTCTGCTTTCACCGCTTGCAACTCGCATTTAAAAAGAAAGTCGAAACCCTCAGCAAGTGCATTTTTCAGCTGTTTTTATCACCACAGCAGTGTCGGCCCTTGGTGAAAGCAGGATATTCGTCTTCAAATTTTCAGCATCCAATGCCTGACTATACGGCAGGGGCGGGGGCTCTGAGCCCGGAGAAGCAGCAGAACTTGCGGCCGAGGCGGTGCTGGGTCTAGATTTGGTTGACTCTGTGAACTAATATTTCCGCAAGGTTGCCGCCATCTTCACGCAAATACACATACAATCAAGTTAAGAAAATGTGTCCGAAACAGGGTTTGCCAGTATTTAACTGTGAAAAACACTTAGTAAGTTCGATGGGAGCTCAAACTAAACCTGACTAAAATTGGCTAAAATTTGACCAGCCTCCCGTATCTTCCTCCACACTATCACACACTGGGGTTCTACAGTGGTGCCAAAACCCAGTTGCTACTGTTATAGTGAGACTGGAGTGGTGTGGCTGAATGTGACCCTTTTTTCGTAGGGGAGAGGGGACAACTGAAAAATAAAGCACCAAAAAGAATCATAGATACCTTTATAGACAGTCAACCATGCAGATTGATAAGAATAGCCGATAGAGTTGCCAGCCAAGCACGTGTACATCCCAGCATCCTCTAAAGACACATTCTTGAGCTGCAGCACTTCCATCTCCTTATCCGTGGTTGTGAGGGATGATCCCTACAGAAAAAAAAATCATAGGATATAGCAGAAGAGGACTGTTTTCAACTTCCTGTTAACCTCTTTATCTGTTTATCCATGTGGCTTAAGTATACAACGGGTTATTGTTTACTTGTAAGACTTTGATGTAGGGCCGACCATCTTCTCCGAATTTTCTGCCATTGACCTCGATGTGTTTCAGCCACTGGATGTGTGTTGGCAAGTCACCATAGACTTTGCACTCAAACTCCACATCGCTGCCCACCACTGCTGTACGATTAGCAGGCAGACCGGCTTGGAGGATGGGCCTGTGAGGAGAACGCTCTGAAACACACGCACACAATGGGGAAAAACTGAGTGTCTGAAAAACACACTTTAACAATAATGACTTTTACACGGTTGTTCTATGGCTATTGTTATTTTGAGAAATGAAGGCTATTCCATGTGAAAGAATTCACAAGAAATAATGTACAAGAGGCGTATACTACTCTTTTCATGAAACAGCACAAACTGGCTCTAAACGAAATAGAAGAAGAAGGGGGAGAGCAAGAGAATAAAACCGTCAGAGTCTCTAGTTTGAGAAAGAGATGCCTCACAGGCTAACAGCTTTATTAAACAGAACCCTCAAAACACCTTCAACAGTGAAGAAGTGACTTCAGGACATCAGAGCTTTTGTGAGACGCAGAGCAAAGATTCTGGAGGAGTACTAGACGCTATCGATCAAGCATGATGGAGGAAATGTGATGGTCTGGGTGTGCTTTGAAGCTGTTAACCGGATATTTCTACAGGGTATATATATATATATATATATATATATATATATACACACATACACACACACACACATATATATA
>JAFFST010052442.1:7203-20114 GCA_022414735.1 Noturus placidus
GAACACTTGAAATATATCAGTCTGTGTGTAATGAATGTATACATTATACTAGTTTCACTTTTTGAATGGAATTACTGAAATAAATCAACTTTTTAATGATATTCTAATTATATGACCAGCACCTGTATGTAATATGAAATGCTGACCAGTTCTAGCCACATTGCTGTGCTAAGAGCTTTCTGTTCAGCATTGTAATGTGTTTTAATAGTGGCACTACAGGCTAAACTGCCTTTAGGACCTACTGTTTATGTTCTCAGCATAACATGCTAAAGTGTGTGCGCAGTCCTCCCCTTGACAAGAAACAGGGGCACAGTGCTGTTCCAGTCCTTAGAAGCTAGTACCCTGTAGCAGCTTTTTTGGCTGGTTATGCCCTTAGATTTCATACTCTGGATGTGTCTTAACCATGAGCATCATTAAAAAATATTATGAAAAAGCCAAAACTGGACTCTACTAAAGATTACTGAATACCAGCCTAAGAACAATCTACACACTGTTTGTAACACGTATACTGCTATTAAAAGCGTGAAAATAAACTGATTCACTGACTCTTTCCACTTCGCATTTAAATAACATTTTTGCACAGGCACCAACTCCTGCAACTCGAGTATTTTACAACATACTGACACGTCTGCATTAAAGCTGCCATCATGTGAATATACACTCTAGATGGTATGCTTTATTCTGTCACTTTAGAAAGTACTAGCACTGCAGATTAGCATTCACTAAAATGAGAACAAAAGAAGCTGTCCAGTATTTTAAAAAATGATAATTATGCAACAGTACAAAAAAGCCAAATTATATTAATATCATATTAGCTTGTGAAAAAAGCAGCAAGCAGGAACTTCCCTAAAATCTTCAAGATTTGGTGTGTGGGAGTACTTCGGTTTCCTGTCAAGTTACCAAGCTGACGGTCAACGAGTGACGAAAGGAAACATTACAGTGTGCCAAATCTGCCACTGCATCACACAATGGCGAGAATACCAAAAAAAAAAAAAACCACGTCCACACAACTGCACCGATATCACCCTTTTTGGTGGTTGATCAGTCCCTCAGTGAGATCCTATATGGACTGATTGATGAAACAAAGATTAAAAACAAGAAGCAACACACAAAGCAAAGTGTCTCACCACATCCAGACAGCCTTTCATGCTCGATTCAATCTGGGCTATGAACTTCCCTATTATGTGGGAAGTTCATACATTTAAGAATATTTAATTAGCCACGTTTAACTTTATTAGATTATAAAGCACAGCTTTTGTTTTGTTTCATGCTGCTATGGCAAACTACATTGTGTCTACTCTGTTATACGACACACTACACTGGCTCTTTAGCAAATTTCGCTTATTCTTTTATAATTTTGAATGTTGTAATAATCTGAAAATGGCAACCTAAAGCACATATATTCAGACAGTGCTTACTTGTGCTGTATAGATTTATGTAGAGACACCACTGCATCTTATTGAATTGAATGTTGTGCATGATTAGATATTTACTGTTTACATATTTTTTTAAATTCAGTTTTTGAGTGCATGTTATACTATAGAATCTGAAACAAAAAAATACTACAGCAGTAGGTACGTCAATGAAAAGCACTACCAGCAATCAGATTGCAGTCAGGGTTGAAGCGCTCTTTTGAATTTCTTCTTTTGATAATTTTTAAACACATGGGAGCTTCAATGTGCATCAAAGTGTTCAAAGGAGAGAACATAAAGCCTAAACCACAAACTCTCCCATTTGCTCTACATCCATAATACATTTTACACACGTTACACTGCCTTCTAATGTCTGGTGTTCTGGGTGAAAAGACAAGCTGACAACATCTGTGGGATGAAAGTAAGGACCTGATAATATTCATATAAATAAATAAATAAATAAATAAATATAATTACAAATTCGTCCCCCACATTTTATCTCACTTGATCCCCAGAAGATATTGGAAGGTAAGATTTAAAGGAGGCCCTGGATTTGATATGGATCAGCCATATTTCTAATACTCGTGGAATTGACAATGAGCAATAATTTCTCCCTGTGTCATGCTGAACATGTGCCATTTAACAGGACTGTTATATACACATGAAGGTTTGATTAAACATTAAAAAACAGAAGATTATGTGTTCTGTAAATATGGAATAAAAGCACTTTTAATCCTTCTAAAATACAAAGAGTATTTTCTTATATCATGTAGTTATTGTGCTTTAGTCTATTGCTTTCCTGAACTCAATTCCATCCATCCATCCATCTATTTTCTATACCGCTTATCCCACTGGCTCATGGGGAACCAGGAGACTATCCCAGGGAGGATCAGGCACAAGGTGGGGTGCCAATCCATCGCAGGGTACAAATCATATTCACACACCCATTCATACACTACAGACCCTTTGGACATGCCAATCAGCCTACCATTTCCATGCAAGTCTTTGGACTGGGGGAGGAAACCAGAGTACCCAGAGGAAATCCCCACAGCACTGGGAGAATATGCAAACTTTGCACACACAGAGTAGCGGAGGGAATCAAACCCCCAACCGTGGACGTGTGAGGCGAACGTACTAACCACTAAGCAACTTTGCGGCCTCCTGGACACAATTCATTGTAAAATTCTCTGCTCCAGTGTGCTGCACAGTACAGTGTACACCAGAAAACAAGTAACCGGGGCTACTGATATATCCACCCTTGGTTTGATATACACTACTCTGGTATAAATACTCTGAAATCATCTCTCATAATGAGCCATAAGATATTTTAAGCAGTGTATATCACTTTTGAAAGAACACACCATGTTTCGATAAACTACAGAAGGTTAAAAGCGATCCTCTTATCAAGTACATTTAAAAAGTACAGTCAAATCTCACTACTATGCCACCTCGCTACTATGACACTCTCGCCATTATACCACTTTTGCTCGGTCCCGACAAAATTCAATACAAAATAAATTTACTATGCCACCCCCAACTCTCGCTACTATGCCACTATTGTGTGACTGTTAAAAGGCACGAGTCGTGAAAAGTCTGTATTTCTGCGCAATGCTCAATTATCACACTCGCGTCCCAAAGGCGAAGCGATGAACTACAGTCCAGCTGCGCACAACATAACTCAATACGTACACGCATAGTCAGACTGTGTCAAAGTCAAACACGTGATGCTTCTCCCCGACGCCAACTACAACAAGCCAATCAAAACACGCACAGCGACAAGCCTGCAACCCTAGCTCAAAAGAGACACACAAAAGCGTATGGAAAGCGGTGGAAAGCGAAGATGAAACTGTCGAGTAGGAAGTCGTTTCGTTCGAGGAAGCCCAGCGCGCTTGGAGCACCGTGCGGAAGTTCATGCAACAGAGAATCGGGAAGCCCGGTGTGATGTAAGCATGCGATCGGCTAGACAACGAGATGCACGTGATCCGCCAAAAGAAGATGCGCCAGCCGACGATTCTTGAGAGATTTGGACTGATAACTTGAGAAAACAAAGCCGTTTTTACAAACCCTCGTTACTATGCCACTCTTGCTCAGTCCCGACAGGTGGCATAGTAACGAAATTTCACTGTATTTGAACATATTCTGTGAAAATAGTTTCATTCTTTCAGTGCCACTGAAAGTGTTAATATACTACCACTGTGTATTAGAAAATTAAGTTCTATGATTATTATTCAATAATTTCTCATACTTTTTCTTTCAAATAAACATAATTCTTACCATGCTTCTTTCCCCCTAGTGTTCTCCAATTTAACTGTTGTCGATTCCCATCCATCAGCTAGTTCTGGCCTATCGGACAACAGCCATCAAGCTGTGGGAGTGAAAGTGAACACTAGCATCTTCTAAAACATGTGAAGCCAGGTAATCACATCTTTACAAACTGGTGAACGTATTTGGGGGTGAATTTTTCCATATACATGAGCAAACAGATGCCCGCTCAATGGGGGAGAGAAGCATGCTATTCCTCGCACCCAGAGAGCAGGTCCAATTACACTCTCTTGGATTCCCAGCCACAGATGGCTGTGACAACATCAAGAACCAAACTCATGATTTCCTAATGGTACAGTGAATGCTTAGACTGTTAAACCACTATGGAGCCTCGCATGCTATTCTTCTTAGCACACTGTAGACTGGTCTTTTGTTGGATGTTCTTACAATTTATCTCATGATTTAGTTGTTTGAATTCTGCTGAGCAGGGCAGTAGGGTGATGAATGTTGATCATTAGAGCAGCAGCTGAATTAGGAGGTTCTTTGCTTTTGGCCTCAGTCAGTCTCAGAAGACCACAGATCTGTGCCCAGAAACTTTTAGTGCGTTTACATGGACAACAATAATCTAATTACTGACCTTATTCTGAATAAGACAATATGGTCATTAATGGGTTTAAATGAGTTGCTTTTAGAATACTCCTTTCATGTTCCTGTTTTACATGTTATAGAACATAGATCGATTAACGGAGCATGTCATTACGTCCGACGTCCCTACAGAATTTCACGCATCAACATACAGTTCGTCTACGTTATGGTACTGTATACAGTTTTCGGTGTTTGATTTTTAATTTTATGAAAACTTCAAGTAAATTAATTATTTTTCATGCTGTACGTGCAAATAGATGACTGCTTGAAGCCAAGGGCTTTGTCGGAAACCGCATACTTACCTACTATATGGTATATAGAAATACGTGTATTTCACCTACTATATAACAAGTAAGTAAGTGGCTTCGGATGCAGCCGTGCTCTCTTGTTAATAATCACTGTTTACACTGTAAATCAGAGTATTGTCTTAATCAGGTTAATATTGGATTATTGTTGTCTATGTAAATGTACTGACTAACAGGTGACCCTACAACAGCGTCTTCTGTGTGAGGCCCATACAAGAATGTCAGTTGCACCTGCAGCATTTGAAGCATCATCTGGCTGTTCTTCCACCAAGTGAGTGTTTCTTCTGCAGCTCAGCTTAGTTTGGCCTGTCCTTGTTATAGACTCTCCTCAATAGGTCACAATTGCTGACTAGCTCCTGTCAGTTCTCAACATCCAGGAAATTCAAATCTCTTTTACAAGCATATTTGAAGTGAAGGAGGGGCAGCCTTTGTGCTCTCTTTCTGGAAGCTAGTTCACCATACTGCAGGTCCTTTGGAATTCTCCCATCCCATGCAGTGAACATTTCCAAGCCATCTGAGTCAACATTGTCTGGGCAATGTGAAGATGCTGCAAGATTGGAAGCGGGTATAGACCTCAATATTGGTGCTCTTGATGCCAAGAATATGTCATCTGAGCAGGTGGAATCTCCTTTCTTGCCAGGTATAGAGAGACCAGAATTTGGTAAACTCCTGTACCACCTCCAGTAAATAGTTGTTAATGGAAATTACTGGTGGTTGTTCAATGCTATGGCTCATCACATTTGTCGTCTTCACACTGATGGTCAGATTGAAGTCTTCATGTGTCCATGAGACTCTGTAGCTGTTCCTCAGTCTGAGATACCAAGGCAGTGCCAACTGCTAACAGCATGACTCTGATGAGAGCCTCAAGGATTTTGCTTTTTGCCCTCAGCCAAGACATACTGAAAAGCGGTCCACCTTTTCCATCATTTCCACTTTAATATTAACACTGTACCGATTCTGTGTAGGCAGTACACATCCTACACATCCTTTTCCCTCTGAACAGCCTCAATTCTTTGTTGTATTGATTCCATAAGATGTTGGAAACTTTCCTCTGGGATTCATGTCCATGTTGACATAATTGCATCACATAATTCATGCACTTCTGTCAGCTTAATTGTCATGTGGTGAACCACACATTCTATCACATCCCAAAGATGTTCTTCTGGATTCCGATCCGGTGACTAGGGAGGTCACCGAAGTACACTGAACTCATTTTCATGGAGCCAGTTTGAGATGACTTGTGCTTTGTGACCCTAAAGGGATGAACATCACCAGCAACAATACACACATGCAGCGGTGTTCAAATGCTGCTCAATTGGTATTAAGGACTCTAGTGTGTACCAAGAAAATATTCCTCTCGCCATTACACCATCAGCACCAGTCTTAATTGTTGACACAAGGCAAGCATGGTCCATGCTGTTGACACCAAATTCTGACCATACCATCTGCAGGCCACAGCAATAATTAAGACCAGGTAGTGTTTTTCCAGTCTTCAACTGTTCAGTTTTCCTGACCCTGTTCCCACTGTAGCCTTAGATTCCAGTTCTTGGCTGACAGGAGCAGAACATGATGTGGTCTTTTGCCCATCCAAGGTTTGACATGTAAATTCTGTGATGCGTTTCTGCTCACCACAATTGTAAAGAGTTACTGAAGCCTTCCTACCAGCTTGAACCAGTCTGGCCATTCTCCTCTGACCTCTTGCATCGACAAGGCATTTCTGCTGTAGAACAACTGCTCACTGGTCACTTTTTTCCACCATTCTGTGTAACCTCTAAAGACCCATTTGCATGGAAATGCCAGGAAATCATCAGTGTCTGAAATATTTAACAGCCATGCCATGGTCAGAATCACTGAGATTTCCATCCTGACTGGTATCTGCATGATTTTCTACACTGCACTGCTGCCACATGGTTGATTGGATATTTGCATGCATGAGCAGGGGTACAAGTGTTCAGACTTCAGTGGTCAGTAAGAGCATATATACAGTATATGAAAAGTTCAGCTTCGTTACCGGTAACAAAACTGGTCGAACAGTACACGTTACGCAGTTAATAATGAAACAATTGAAAACGGAAAGGTTTAAAACATTTGACTCCGTTAGAATCTATTAGATCTTTATTTAAATGTCTGCCATTGTCTCATATATATATTATAAAAAATGTCTCTTACTTAGAAGTTACATACAACAGTTGCTAAAAAATGTTTTTTAATTCCATCCCCCAATTTTGTGGTCTAGATGCTATTTAAAAAAAAAAACAATCTCTGACAGGTTTACTCAAAAAACAAATCTGGGAAACTCTGCTTACAAATCAACTTTAGCACTTACATAAACTAACTGTTAGGTCACAAATTCCTAATACGGTCCATAGAATTGCTCATAAGACTAATCCATACAAATACATACATACATACATACATACATACATACATAAATAAATAAATAAATAAATAAATAAAAACCAATAGGCTTAAACAAAAACCCTGACAATCAGTCTTCCCTTTTTATATTCATGAAATCTGTTTATGAATTTTAAGCCATGAGAAGTAACAGTGCTAACAGCAGTAACGTTTTTTGTAAGGTTCGAGATTTTTTGTCAAGTTTGTTGTGTTGAAATCAATCAATTGTGTACTTAAAATGGTGCAATTATTGGAATTGTTTGGAGTTTTAACATTTTGGCATCCCAAATACACTTGTACAGCACCTTTACAACACATCCTGTCCTCAAAAACCTGTCATTTATGGGAAAAAAAAGTGACCTGGTTGTTTTTGTTTCGTGTTCTTAATCTTTTTTGTCTCTCAATGTTGAACATCATGTACTCTTATTAACCTCAAAACAAAATTTAACAGCACCAGTCTGAATATGTTCAATTATGCAACATCAATTATACCCCGACAAAGTAAAGAGATGCGAGCATGGAGATGACATTTAAAAAGAAGACCAATTAAAATTTGAAAATCAACATCTGCTGATCATTCCATCTAAAAGCACCATGGGCTAATTCCACTAATAATCTGTGCACACTTATGAGTACTTACTGCTTACACGAATCCTGTCGAGGTGTCTACCACAAACAAAGCTCTTGCATCAGCCAGAATGTGTTACTATAAAGACTGCAGTATTTTTAGAAATGGAATTCTCAGTTTTTCTACACATTTACTCAGAGAATGTAAGTGTATCTGTGAGTCTTGATACCTAGAACACTAATAGAGGGATTAAAACTAACACCCGTTCTCAACATCGATCTTTTCTGCAGTGAAAAGCACATTTGGTAAAATATTGCAATATTAAGTATATTAAATATTTTTTTTTAGAAATGGTAAATGGCGCACTTATATAGCGCTTTTTTATCCAAAGCACTTGGATCCAAAGCGCTTTACACTGTGTCTCATTCACCCATTCACACACACACTCACACACCAATGGTAGCAGAGCTGCTATGCAAGGCGCTAACTTGCCATCGGAGGCAACTTAGGGTTCAGTGTCTTGCCCAAGGACACTTCGGCATGGGATCACCCGGGCCGGGATTCGAACCGCCAACCCCACGGTTGGAGGATTAGTGGACAACCCGCTCTACCAACTGAGCCACAGCCGCCCCAGAATAAATACTTTAATATATATACTCAGCAAAAAAAAACGTATCTGGTCTGGTCACCAGCTGCTTTAAAGTAGTCATATCATGATTTTTAAACTTTTTTAAAGACCAGAGTGCTCTGATTGGTCAGCTGACCCATTGGGCTGTGATTGGCTGAAAGACTTGCGCGTGTCCGAAATGTAACGCTCCTTGGCTTAGCTTTAGCCTCCAAGGCTTCTAAAGCAATTCAAAGCTCCTAAACAACATGTCATTGGTTTTACCGTATCAGTTCGAGCCCGAGTCAGACTCAGAAAATGTGGATGATCAAACTTGAGCAGAACGGAGCATGACTTGAGCAGAATGTTTCACAGCGGTAAGTTTTTATTTTGTAACTCTCTTACATTTCAGATACGATGTTGCGTTGTTAAGTGCAAAACTATGCTATGTACACAGATTCTCTGTGCACATAGGAACTCGTGCGATAAATCGTTGGAAAGCTCAGATTCTTGTTATTCTATTGATAACCGTTTCAAGATACAATCACAACAGCAGCTACGATCAACGTCTCTGTCAGACCACCAACATACAAACAAACACTTACAAAACTGCGGCAACTTAGCAAACTTTAGCTAGCATGTTAGCAGAGGTCTACAACTGAGCCACAAGACAAAGCTCCGCATTTGAACAGTCAATAGCAGATACCTCATAAAATAATCAAACACATTTACAGGTTCTGATTCAGAAGCACAAGATTGTCTGCCCTGTACTCTCCCAGGTTCAGGAAGCTGTCCTCCATAGAAATGTGCTGTGCACAAGCAAATATTCAGGATGTACTGCTCAGGAACATTGTCATAAATTATCAGTAACCACCGATTCCTAATTTCGTCTGTTTTTGGAAGGCCAAACAAGGGGGTTTTGCTTTAGCACCGAAACATACAGCATATCCACGACATGGCACTTGAATTCACCGACGCCTCGCCTTCTTTCTTCACGTGGGATTTTGCTGATAGTTCACGTAGGGACAAAGACGTTTGCAGAAGTAAATCTGGACTTCGATCGAGGTGTTTTAGGCAGGTCTGGAGCAGTGTTCTCTGTTAATATAATAAATTCCTTTGGGGAGACTACGAGCTTTGTGATTTTGCAGATCTTACACATGCACAAACAGATACATTGCACACTAAAGGAAAATGAAAACATTAAAAAAAATCATGATATGAATCCTTTAAGTACTCCCTTTATCTCATCTTCATGGACTGAACCAGATTTGTCAGTTCTTGCTGTGAGATGTTACTCCACTCTTCCATCAAGGAATTTGAAGGTTCTCAATCATGTCTGGGGGGACACATGGTTACATGTAATTTTCCACAGCAAGGACGATCAGCTGTCCTTCCTGTCTCCCTGTAGCACTGTCTTAGGCCTCTTACATTACAGACATTGCAGTTTATTGCTCTGGCCACATCTGCAGTCCTCATGCTTCGCTGCAGCAGGTCTATGGCATGTTCACACAGGTGAGTAGGAACCCTAGGCATCTTTCTTCTGGTGTTTGTCAGTCAATAGAAACATCTTTTTAGTGTCCCAAGTTATTGAAACTGTAACCTTAATTGTCTACTGTTGGTGTTCCACAGGTGCATGTGCAAGAATTGTTTATGGTTCATTGAACAAGCATGAAAAACATCCTTTAAACCCTTTCCAATAAAGATCCGTAATGCTTATTTGGATTTTACGAAATTATCTTTAAAATACAGTCTCCTGAAAAAGGGCCATTTATTTTTTTTTCTGAGTTTAGTAATAAAATATTGTAGTACTTTGGTACATTAATTATCTTAAAGTAATTAAATGTGATCACATGAAAAACAAGTGAAGGTAATGTTCAGCATGTGATTCTGGTGCAGATGTGAATTCAAGTCATCATCTAAATACAGTATGTGAAAATGTATCAATGAATCAGGTCAAATACCATGTGGAAATAAATTAAGCAACCTCCTATACAATGATGTGCTTACAACTTTGTGGCAACAGTTTGAAGAAGGCCCACATATAGGCGTGATGGTCTGGTGTCCACAAACTTTTGGCCAAATTGTGAATCTTTTACCGGTGAGGGTGCATGCGGCTTTAGAACTGCATTAGCGGTACTTAAGGCCTAATCATTTACCATACAATATTTATATTCTAGTTTCCAGGTAAAAGATGCATAAATAATGAAAGGCTCTGGGCTGCTGATCAGAAAGTTGGGGGTTCAAGCCCCAGCGCTGGATTTCTGTCATGGGCGTAACCACGCATTCTTTATGGGGGTCGTCTCCCCCAAATGTTGAGGAAATACCAATCTGCACCCCCCAATATACAGGAAAAAATATTTTCTATATGTCCCTATTTAATGAACTCTGCCAACGGATCTCTTTTCTTCATCTATTCTATTTATTTGTCTATTCCTTTTATATACATTTCTGTATATTAAGATAAATAGGTGTGTGCCCCACCTAGTTGAACACATGCTTGCGCTCGTACTCAACACAAGTTTGTTGATATATTTTAGCCACTCAGTCTGTAAGAAATGGAGACAGCAGCCAAGTGTAGAAAAGTGCAGCAGAACATACGAGCTTTTATTCAGACAGTAAGTAACTAGATACATAAATAGTAGATCATCTTAGATTAGTATAGAAGGCATCATACCATGTCTTGGTTTGTTCTTGAGAATGTCAATTAACTGTTGATATTTGCAAACCCATGAAGTAGGCTAGGCTAACGTCAGTTCCAGTTTTTGACCAGTAACGTTAAATTCACTTGAATATCCTCTCGCCGAGTTCGTTGTGAACCCTCACGTTGTGACAGACTGTTATAAATGTGTGAAAGTGAGGAAAATTGCACAGCATTTCATTCCTTTACACTATATTTGGGCTAAGGACAGTTAAGTGATTTTAAAATATAAGGCTCAGCATAATGCTAAGATGTGCTAGCTTGGAAACAAGAGATATGGAGCTACCGTCTGAGTTGTGGCCATATTGTAGTTATCCATTCAGAACTAGTTACGGCTTTAGAAAAGAAAAGAAATCTCCAGTACCCTTCACATAGCTAGCGTTTCAAGTTACCACTATATATTGTTGTACACTTTGTGCACTTATTACATAGCAAGCTAAACAGCATGATGACATTAACATAATAAATGACACCAGTTACTCAAACAGAATATTCAGTTCATCAAATTATAATGATCAGTCATTGCTCTTCTGGGAAAATAATGGTACCTGGTCACAATGCAGCACAGCATTGCTTGGAAGCATCCGTGGGGAAATTGTATTTACAACATATATAGTGTTGAATTTAGTTTCATAGGTAGCCATCCTTTCCGAGTTTGTTTAAAAGTCGTGATTGTGCGTTTAAATGTTAGCGTGTGTGGTTTGCCTGCACACATCTTATCTCTCCTCTACTTGATGTGGTAGGTTTCATGGTAGGTTATGGAGCAGAGAACACATCTGCCCACAGGACGTCCACAGCACTCTACAATTTCCCCATGTTGTGGGAGCTTCAATCACTCAGAAATCATGTGAATTCAAACGGTAACTATAATCCTAAAACCATGTTCTAAATATGTGAATTTTCAGCATCAAACTTTGGATGGAGGGGCTTGGACCCCCACGCCAATGTCCATACCATGGTTACACCCTTGGATTCTGTGCAAGGTCTACTATTATGGCCCTGGTCTCTGACCATAAGCCGGGATATGCAAAAAGAGGAATTACACTGTAGTGGAATGTATATGCAACAAGTAAAACATTTTTTATTATTTCTGAGAATGTACAACACATCATAAACAGCTCTAAAATGATTCTAACAGAACTATACATGATTTCTCTGATTAAGAAATGTCTGCCAAAGGGGAATTTACAACACTCTTTTAAACAACTCCATGTATGCTTGAGTTGCCTTTTCTAAAAATAAAAAAAAACTAAATAAACAAATAAAAAAGGGTCATCCTCACACCTCCAGGGTCCGGGGTTCGAGTCCCGCCAGGGCCATGTGTGTGCGGAATGTGTAGTGAAGGGAAGATAAGAGCTTTGCTAACACACGGGGGGAAATGACGCACCTGGCTGAACCACACGCACAAAGGTGTGGCCGCCGACGCCACTGCAGGTGAATTAAACATGTTAAACTCCAAATCTCCAAAGAGTAGACCCATATTTGTGTACTGGATGTTGAAGTCTACATCCTAACTTGGACAGCTGTCTTTCCTGCTATACTACAATATCAAGTTAGTAGGCAATAATGTGTGAAGAAGATGATAAATGAGAGAAAACTCACCCAGAAAACCGTAGCATAAGCCACTAAAGTAAACTTCAGGAGGACGTACGAGCACTTCGCACAGTATCGAACGCTGTCCGACATGTTTGTTGCCTTTAGTTTATCTTTAGCATAATTTAATCTGCGTGCTTCCTCGGCGAAAATTTGCGCCAAGCAACCAGCCGCTTTCTAGCTTACTAAATAGTACAGTAACCTGTAAAAATAACCTCAGGGAAGCGCAGCGTTATCTTGCTGCCTATTGGGAAAAGGACAGTTGATTGACAGGTGCTTGATCCAATCAGAACGCGTATGATGCTTGGCACTAGCATAAAGTCCTTTTATTAGGGTGTAAACTTTACACTGTAAGGCGTTTAGTATTGTATTATACGGTGTTGATTAACAGGATATATATACACAGTATATATATATATATATATAT
>JAFFST010052442.1:35660-46759 GCA_022414735.1 Noturus placidus
CATGCAGGAGTACTGCATACTGATCATGCTCTGCTTCAGTATGTTACAGTACATGTTGGCATTCATGGTTCCCTCAATGAACTGTAGCTCCCCAGTGCCAGCAGCACTCATGCAGCCCCAGACCATGACACTCCCACCACCATGTTGGACTGTTGGCAAGACACACTTGTCTTTGTACTCCTCACCTTGTTGCCACCACACACGCTTGACACCATCTGAACCAAATAAGTTTATGTTGGTCTCATCAGACCACCGGACATGGTTCCAGTAATCCATGTCCTTAGTCTGCTTGTCTTCAGCAAACTGTTTGTGGGCGTTCTTGTGCATCATCTTTAGAAGAGGCTTCCTTTTGGGACGACAGCCATGCAGACCAATTTGATGCAGTGTGCGGCGTATGGTCTGAGCACTCGCAGGCTAACCCCCCACCCCTTCAACCTCTGCAGCAATGCTGGCAGCACTCATACGTCTATTTCCCAAAGACAACCTCTGGATATGACGCTGAGAACGTGCACTCAACTTATTTGGTCGACCACGGCGAGGCCTGTTCTGAGTGGAACATGTCCTGTTAAACCGCTGTATGGTCTTGGCAATCTCCTTACAGCCTAGGCCATCTTTATGTAGAGCAACAATTCTTTTTTCAGATCCTCAGAGAGTTCTTTGCCATGAGGAGCCATGTTGAACTTCCAGTGACCAGTATGAGGGAGTGTGAGAGCGATGACACCAAATTTCACACCTGTTTCCCATTCACACCTGAGACCTTGTAACACTAACAAGTCACATGACACCGGGGAGGGAAAATGGCTAATTGGGCCCAATTTGGACATTTTCACTTAGGGGTGTACTCACTTTTGTTGCCAGTGGTTTAGACATTAATGTCTGTGTGTTGAGTTATTTTGAGGGGACAGTAAATTTACACTGTTACACAAGCTGTACACTCACTACTTTACATTGTAGCAAAGTGTCATTTCTTCAGTGTTGTCACATGAAAAGGTATAATCAAATATTTACAAAAAATGTGAGGGGTGTACTCACTTTTGTGAGATACTGTATGTGTGCATGTTGCCCTGCATCTCAACCTTGGTGTACTCCTGCTTTACATTCCTGGGACAGGCTCTGGATCCACTGCATTACTGATCAGGATAAACCGTAGCATTAAAATTAATTCTGTTTACAATTAATTAACTAAAGTAATTATTCATTAATCATGAAACATAAACATCTAGTGCAGGGGTGTAAATCTTATCCGGAAAGGCCCGGTGTGGATGGAGGTTTTCATTACAATCAAGCAGGAGCCACACCTGATTCCACCTGTTTAATCAGTTGATCATGGCTTTCAGTAGATTCAGGTGTGTCTTCTGCTTGGTTGGAGTGAAAACCTGCACCCACACCAGCCCTTTCCAGATAAGATTCGACACCCCTGATCTAGTATTGAGGCAGTTCTATCAATCAAGTAATCCAGTGCAATATAGATCCAATATTTTTTCATATAGCATATTATTACTTATTAATCAAGTAATCAGAGACACAGTCTAAGTCATGGCTCATCAAAATAGTTTAATAGTGTTCTTTTATCGAACATCTACATTTGCACCTATTAATTGTAGAAAATGAGTGGACACTATACCATGTAAGGCATGCATTCATCATACCACTGCACTGGTTCACTCACAGTAACTACACAGGATCACACAGAAACACCCAGTCAGAATACACACAATGACATTTACTGGAGATTCGCACCATTACATTGCAGGGCTGATGATCTATATGCGTATTTACACAGCACTCACGATTATCAACTATTTTCATACAAGCATTATGTAGTACAGTGTGATGCACCTGTTCCAGCGGAAAGTTGTAAAAGAGAGAAAGAGAGTCAGCATAAACTGGACTCTCAAGTCACATGAACAGCCCTCTTTAAACTCGTGAGCCTCAAACAGATGTGTCATACTAGCCAGCTCGACATTCACATCATAATCCCATTTTCTGAGAAATGCTAACAGATTTATATTTGACCATCTCGAAACTTACAAAAACTCACATGGAAAAAAAACAAAAACAACCTTACAGAAACTTTCTTTCTCTAGCAAACCCTTTCGTAACTTTAACAATCTGGCAATACATTGGTCAAATACAAAAATAAAATAAATAATATTTTCTTTTATTAATATATAATTGATCTTACCACTGTGACTTAAATATCTTCCCTTTTGCTAATATACATCTAAAAATGTTTACAGCAGAGTTAAAAAAAAATGTTAGTATAATCAGCGATGAAGGATAAAACCTACTCTTAAAAGACACGCCTACACTTAGACACTAACAATGAGACACAGTGAATGGCTTACAGTTACAGTTAGTTCAAAATGGAGTGAATTATGAAGTATGGAGGATCCCATGCTCTGGACTGAAAGTCCGGTAAAGCTCAGTGAGGGCTGCTAGGAAGAAGAAGAAGTGTTCCGCGCTCATTTAAAGAGGGGACTAGAGAGTAGGTCTAAACTTTTTCAGTTCTTTTGTTGTTGCTGACGTAGGCGGCATCCGACAGCGGTGATCAGAGCAGCACCTTTACCGCTCCCGTCTTCAGATAGCAGGAAATTTACATTACACTTGGGTGCGAGTTCGTTCACGGTCTGGTGCATTACCCGAGAGAAGCTAAACAGAATGGCAAAGAATATTTACCTTTATTGACTCTATTGTTTGTGTAAAAATATGCAAATAACCCAACATACTGCAACAAGTAGACCCATTCTGATCTGGTTACTCACTGTGGATGGAGTTTGTAGAGCGTGCCATCCACCCCCACTGTGATGTTCAGATGATCTAGTCTTCGATTCTCTCGGATTTTGTCCACCACAGCAGCCATTCCCGCACCACAGATCTGTGCGGCTCGGAGTGACACAGCACCGCACACTTTCTTAACTATAATACTGTCGTCGCACGTGCTGTCCAGACCCAGGTGCTGCAGAATAGTTCGGACTTGCAGTAGCGCCAACCGGTCACTAGAGGAGAATATCAGCATGAGGTTTAGTCAACAGCAACGCAACTAACAACTCATACAGATAGGAAAAAGACTTATAAACAAAGATTCAGATGGAATATTGTACCTTAATATTAGCTTAATATGAGACTACATTCGTGCAATTTTCTTGCATGCTTCAGTTATGATAAGTCAGGTGTAAAATACCTCTCAATCTGGGACAAGAATTTGGTTTCAAAGATGCCTCTAGTCTTGAGAGTCTCAGAGATCTGACCCCTAAAGAGGAAGCCACGCTTTGTCAAGTCAATGAGGATGTTTCGCACAATCTCACCCAGGTACATCCCACTGCACATCTTCTCATACCTGGAAGGCATCAAAATACAATGTATTAATGTATTAACAAATATTAAACAACAGCAATTCCATCTAATATGAGGGTAGATTACCTGAGTGATACAAATATCACAGTAAAGGTGTAGCATAACCGTAAATTCAAACATTGATTCAAGCAGCTAAAACGGAATTCTTGCAAGCCAGACCTTTATTTAAATCATTCAAAAAACTTTCAACAAACATCGCTCTTTGACTGACAACCAACCAAAGGACACTGTTTTGTCCTGACTTGTATTTCCAATCCAGTGACTATATATTGCTTTAGAAAGCTATTTAATGTCACAGTCCCCCACTGGACTGATCAAATCTGGTGCACTAAAGTCTATATATACACACCGTATTTTCCGCACTATAAGGCACACCTAAAAGCCTTAAATTTTCTCAAAAATCGGCCGTGCGCCTAATAATCCGTTGCGCCTTATGTGTGGACCGAGTTGCAAAATCTGTAAAAATGTGTGACTTTGGTAAACGCTCCGCTTGATTGACTGTCGGACCATTTCCCGCTGACACAGGGACGTAATACGTACGCTACGTACGCTGGCAGCGATAAACCAATCAGAGAACATTACGTAATACTTACAGTACGTATGCTTAACTCCGCCACACCTCCGGTAGGTATACTACCGGTATGCTGCAAAACAACATTTGTTGAATAAAGTTCAACTTAACTCACAGTTTTGCTTCCGTTTCCTTTTTTTTGTAGACCATTGTCACGAAGTTGGAGGCAATAAGTAAGTGCAGGAGAACCGTCTTTATTTAAGAACAAAACAAACAAACTGGCTTCGGTATGTTCAGTATGTTATTTAAATAGAAAGGCACCTCTGTTTGCCAGGGTTGAGGGAGAGATCATCCACATTTTGGTCATACTGGGTCCTGATGTCGTCCAGGCAGCCGTTGTCCCCAAACGCTCCCCACTCCATGTTCACACACATCCTGCCCTCATCTCCCTCCACTGTCTCAATGTTCCTCATTTCTTCCATGTAACAGGCATTACTGCCTGTTCCTGAAATCAAAAACAAAGACGCTTCAGTGGGTTAATTCTGTCATACAATTTTGGAGTTACATGCATGCTAATAATTGTTCACAATATAAAGGAAAGGTACATGTTCTTAGATAATTTTAGCCATTAGCTTGTTTTTCCCCCTCAGAGGAGAGAAAACAGACTGAACACAATACATGGATTTGAATGTTTATGAACTATGCTATATAGCATTTATGAACTATGCTACTTTACCTGCAATAAGGCCAACCTCACATGTTGGTTCCTCATAAGCACAAGTCATCATGGTTCCCACTGTATCATTAACCACTGCCACAACATCCAAGTCAAACTCCTGCAGATATGATAATACATACACACTACCATTCAATACGCACACATTATATAGTCTACACACCCTCACTTATAACACAGTGACAGAGGCAACACTTTGATAGAAATAGATACGTTTCATTTATGGCATTTGGCAGACGGCCTTATCCAGAGCGATTAAACATTTCTCTCATTCATACAACTGAGCAGTTGAGGGTTAAGGACCTTGCCCAAAGGCCCAACAGTGGTAGTTTGGCAGTGCTGGGGCTTGAACTCCTGACCTTCTGATCAGTAACCCAGAGCCTTTAACCATTCTACAATACCCAAAATACAGCACTAAAGTTCCCCAGTATTTCCAAAAGTCACAATAATAAAAAGGAACATCTGTATAAAAGGTGCTCCTATTGCACTGGGCAGCTAGATCTTACCTCCCTCCTTTTAATCCCTTCTCTTAGGAGATTGACAACATCTTCTCCTTCACAGTCTGTGGCCTTAAAGCCCTTCGTCCAGTTTACCAGGATGCCCTGCGTCATAACCAAAACAGTGAAATCAGCTCAGAACATCAATGATGTATCCCATCAGAAAGTGAAATATAGTTCATCTATGTCCAAGACAGTCATAGGAATATGTGAAATAATAAAGTTACCACTAACGAGATAACCAATAAATGACCACAAAACATCTGAACGCTACAGCCAGTAAAAATAATTGTTATTTGACTGTATAGAATGTTTCTGTACCTTTTAAATATCACAGTCTATGCTTAACCTAAAGAGTCTTTTTGAGATTGTAGTAAACTTACAGCATCAAGGCTGGTTTGTCTACAGGGGAAAGAGAAAGTGAAGCCCAAAGGAAGCCTTGTGTTCTTCATTCCCATGTAGTCCAGGAAGTCCGATATGCAGGTGACGATGTGATCAAAAAGCTACAAGAGATCAGGGAAGCATAGAATAAACTGATTAATATTAAATCTGTTCGTTTAAAGCAAAACCAGTAGAGGACATATTGCTGTCATGGTTTGGGTCCACTTGTCCTCCCTAGAGTGAAGCGTCTCTGCAAATCAATACAAAGTTCCTCTGACTGATCACCTTTATTGTATAATGAAACATTTCTATCCTGATTCGAGTGGTGATTTTGAATGGTTTGGTGAGGGTATAAATTATGTAAATCATATGTTATTCCCTTCACAGCGAGCAGATCTAATCCCAGTTGAACACACACTGGAGATTTTGAATCGATGTTTTAGATGACGCTCTCATCCAGCATTATCAGAATGCCAATTGAGGGAAGATCTTTTTGACAGGACGGTGTTTCATCCTTTCAAGTACAGTTGTAGAGATCTATAGAATCTGTGCAAAGTGAAATCTATCTGTTTGGTGGCTTCTAGTGGCCCAAAACCATACTAAGAAATTTCTGATGTTTTTTCCCTTTAATTGGTCAATCATTTGTTGTCCTAATTTCTCATTATCACATGACGTGAGTGCAAACATGGATATAAATAACTCGGGCTGCTCACCTCTTCTCCTGTTCCCTGCATCACCTCGATGGGAATGGCATAGATTTTGTTATGCATCTCCACAGTCCGTCTCTTACCACTGCGAATCTTCACTAAGAGCACCCTAAAATTTGTGCCTCCAAGGTCCAAAGCCAAGAAGTCTCCATTTTCTATAAAATATGGATATAACAGATATGAAGAAAACGGCACACAGGCTGATCATCATTCTATAAAATACAAATTTTTGTCTATAATTTCTCAGCAAAACTGACTAAATGATTTTTTTTTTGCGTGTGAAAGAGTTAATAGGATCTGAAGACTTTGCTGCCTCCAACTTGATGTTCTAACGCAAGTCACATCACAGTTTAGTCACTCCCATGCTGGCTTGTCTCTGTTTCAGAAACCTTTCGACCTTAATCAGTGTCAGGTGTGAGGCTTTGGGCTCTTAAAATAATGTCCTGTCCCTGTATTGAGTTCTCAAGGGATTACAGTGTGCTGCGAGGCAGCAGGGTTAAAGAGCATTAAATAGGCCAGTGGGTGTTGGGCACGGGGGACACTAGTGCTACTGTGAAAAAGGACTGCACATTTGTGCAGAATGAAATGATCAATGATACAAATCAATTTTCTGACAGAAGGTCAGAAAGTCAAACAGAGAAAGAAACCTTGTGTAATATCATGCTAAAAGTATCCAACTTTAGGGGACTTTCTGCTACAGGGCTTGTAGGTCACAACCCTACAATGCTTAATCAGTTTTTGACTAATGTGCAAAGTATTACCTGTGCCATCTGGGGTGCTGCGCACGTAAGTGGGCAGCATCTTCACTGTAGCTGTTCCCTGGCTCTTTTTGCTCAAGCCGTTCAGGATCTCTGTGTGCATCCTTTTCTTCACCTCTAAAAGCTGCTCTTTGCTGAGGCGGAACTCAGCCAGTGTCTCGGCAATCTGACGTGTCTGATCAGCCAGTCTATAGGCCCAGGCTGTTACCAAGGCGGCACCTTTGCCACTCCCACTCTCCGAAAGCAGGAAGCGAACATCACACTCAGGTATCAGACGTCGCACAGTCTTATGGAGCCGACGGGAATACCTGAGACAGAAAAAGGGAAGAATAAGAGTATGAGGATATACAGATTATAAATTGTCCAGATGATTTGGATTACATTAGAGCGGAGGTCTTCAACAGGGGGTCTGCGACCCCTAGGGGGTCCGCGGAGGTACTGCATGGGGGTCGCGAAAGTTTTGGTACCAGTTTGATATAACACAATTTCATACAATATATATAATTAGGGGGTCCCCGCTCCATCTCGCCATCAGTTTGGGGGTCCTTGGCCTGGAAAACGTTGAAGACCCCTGCATTAGAGATTATTTAAGGACAACAGGAAATAAAATAAATAAAGCGATAAAATAATTATATTTCCTGCGACATCATTTATGTAATGTAGTTCCAGGTTTAAACTCTATCTTTATCTAATAATCTAGTTTGGTTAAGCGGTTACGTTTAAACAGCCCACTTCAGAAGTTACTCTGTTCAATTTCTTTTCTAAGGGTCAGTCGTTCTCAAAGAGCTCTGCTGGGCTGGTGTTCAAATAAGAATAGAGTTACAGCCTGTGGAAAGTAACAATTTACATTGCTAATCATAGCAAAACCTTTCACATATTTAATAGTACCAGTTAGGGGTGAGAAGAAGTAATAATTTTTCATTGTAACAAAAGCAAATTCCTGGACAGACAGTCCTAGGGAGGTCTTGTCATGACATAGAACCTTTATATGAAAGGTTATAAAACAAGCAAAAACTCCCTGAGGGATTAGAAAACTCAGTTCAGCACGTGGTTCAGCATGCCATCCTTTTTAGAAAGGTTGCCAAGTGCTCCGGCTAAGATTGCTCGATACATGATATGATTATATTACAGAGTAGACACCTGTTTAGGCGGCTGAGTCTGATGAAAAGAAGCAGTCGTATTCTAAGCCCTGTAGAGTACAGCCAGTGATGATATGTACTGTATGTTTTGGCGTTATGTTTAACATTGGCTATTGTTCAACAGACTAGTTTAAAGAAAGTTCAAATACCTTGCAGAGGTTGAAACCAAAAAAAGTCGGGAAATTAAATCATAATAAAACTTCAAAGAGTCAAGGAAGTAAATCATTACTGTGGATGCATCTTGTAGAGCGAGCCATCGATGGCCACGGTAGAGCGTAGACGAGGGACATTCTTGTTGTCTTTCAGGCGAGTAAGGATAGCACACAGTGTAGCAGCGACAAGATTGGCTGAGCGGAAAGAGATGATAGCACACACATGCTGCACAGCGATGCAGTCATCCGCTGATGGCTCCACTCCCAAACGGGTTAAAATTTCCTTGGCTTTGGTCAATCCTTCTTTACTCCTGGAAAACAGGATGAACATCACTGATGATTATCATAGAATATATAAGACAAGAGCACAAAACTGTTCACTGAAGCAGAAGCAAACAGTATGTTTACTGATTTTTATACATCATAGGATAAATTTTAATATTAACGTAAGAGGTTTTTAAAAAAAAAAAACATTCTATGACGAGTAAGTTAAAAATAAACAGCATAACGAGCTGTTGATCAGGAACAGTTTTTGATGCAAGACTTACTTCTCAATAGCAGAAACATGCTTTGTTTCAATCTTTCCTTTAGTCAGTAGCTCTGGAGTGATGCGGCCTTCAAACAGCATCCCCTCTTTGGCCATCTTCACTAGGATGAGCCGCACCAGCTCCCCCATGTACATTCCACTAACCATCTTCTCAAACCTAAGATCAGAAAGACCTTTAGTTATACCTTACACACTTTTTTATTCATAAACCTAACCGTCCAACTCTCTCATGTTAGACTGAAATAGTAAAGGCTATATTGGATTGTTCTGTGGCTTACAGTTGTTTGCCAGGGTTCAGAGACCCACGGTCAATTTCTCGATCAAATTCAGTGCGAATGTCCTCCAGCATGCCATCGTCTCCGAAAGCTCCCCACTCTGTGTTGATGCACATCCTGCCCTCGTCTCCCTCCACCAGGTCAATGTGTCTCAACTCCTCCATGTAGCATGCGTTAGTGCCCGTACCTGAGGAAGGAAACATGGCAACATGCCTTTTGTTCATCAGGCTCTTGTGATCTGTGCTGATATGGTAGTGGTAGCTCAGTGGTTAAGACAGTGGACTCCATGAGTTCAATTCCCAAGCTACCAACCAATTCAATTATCAAACTACCAACCACTGTTGGGCCCTTAAGCAAGGCCCTCAACTGCTAAGTTGTATAAAATTAGATAAAATGTAAGTCGCTCTGGATAAGGGCGTCTGTCAAACGCCATAAATGTACATAAATGATATGCTGGGTAATAACTGAAATCACCAAGAAAGCCTAATGAAGAAAGGATTAAAATAATATTGGTATAGCAAATTAGTAATGTTAATCACAATAAACAATACAAGTGAAAGTCAAGTGAAATGCCTGTCTTAAAAAACTGGAGAAGTAAGCTAATAATGAGACTGTTATTTAAGCTAAAACATCAACGTCTAATGGTGCAATGTACATGTGCGATAACGTTTTAATTATTTTGGGTGTAATCACTATTGTGTGTCTGTTATACAGTTAATACAGCTGGAAAACTTCATCAATAAGTGAATTCACTAAAGTTGATTCTTCTAGTCCTTGTTTCCCTTCACTGCATAATTTTTCCGCTTCATCGGAGGAAGAGCTCGGAAGCAAGGAACGGAAGCAAGGAAAGAAATTTACTTGGAAAGGAAAGGATGTGAAATTTAAAAAAAAAAAAAGAGGACATGCCCATTGTTTAAATGCAGCTGTTAGATGCAAGCGCGCTAATGTTTTCAACCCTTTTCCCAAGAAAACTAAATAAGGATATGAAAGAAAAATAATAGAAAACAGGCCATATACTGTACACAAGGCCTAAAATGTTGTGCTATGCTGCTGTCTATGAATATCTCATAGGGACATATCTACTCTAAGAACTGAAAAGTACACTCACAGCTGTAAAAACGTTCTTTTAGGAGAGATTTTACATTACTTTCTTACCAATGATTATTCCAACTTCACAGCGCTGGTCATCAAAGCCACAGGTCATCATGGTTCCCACAGTGTCATTGACCACCGCCATGATATCGGCTTCATAGTCCTGAAGATGGTATATTTTCCGTTAATCCTACAGCATAGCTGGCTTGAAACATTTTTCTAGTTTCACTTAAGACAAGCCAACCATACAACTCACTTATTGAGACTAAACAGGATAACAGCTCCATGTTGACATTTAATTGTAATGTGTGCTCTGATAAGAGCTGCTGACAAAACTCACCCCTCGTTTTTTAATAGCTTTGTTCAGAAGCTTCACCACATCCATCCCCTCCACTCCACTGGCTTTGAAACGTTTCGTCCAGGTCAACAAAACAGCCTAAAAAAAAGAAACTATCATTTATCATATTCTCTTAAATGCCTCTAAAACTGAATGCATGATCTTTGAAAATGCACAGTGACAGATTTACCTGTTTATGAAGAATTTTAGTATAGAACAAAAGTTTTAAAAATAAATAAATAAATAAAACGTTAAAAGGACAGTGACCCATTTTTTTTTTGTTTGTTTGTTTTTTGACACTGTAGCTACTCAATTTAAAATTAAAAAACAATTATGCATTTAAAGTTCAAAATGTCAGTTTAAATTAAAATGGTATACATATACAGTGGTGTGAAAAAGTGTTTGCCCCCTTCCTCATTTCCTGTTCCTTTGCATGTTTGTCACACTTAAGTGTTTCGGAACATCAAACCAATTTAAACAATAGTCAAGGACAACACAAGTAAACACAAAATGCAATTTGTAAATGAAGGTGTTTATTATTAAAGGTGAAAAAAAATCCAAACCATCATGGCCCTGTGTGAAAAAGTGATTGCCCCCCTTACTATAACTG
>JAFFST010052442.1:60015-79494 GCA_022414735.1 Noturus placidus
CCCACACACACACACACACACCACCACAGCACTCATTCTCTCCTCCATGCAGTGAAGGGCAAGCATGCTGGAGGTTATAGAGGCGTGCCTTCAGTAAATTCTGGAAAATAATGTTATCTATGTTAACACAAGCCAGAGTGAACAGCGGTTTTCTTCACTTCCTGTTTCTTCTTGAATTTTAACAACAGAGCGTCAAGCACCAAACACCATTGTGTAAAGAAAGGTGAATTCATAATGAATAATATCCTTTCAGAGAGCCAGTTACTTGGGTCAAAAGGTTAAGAAGAAAGGTCAATAACAGCTGGGATGAGAAGAGAATGAGGCTTGCTTGAGATGAAGCTTGTTCTCAGGAAGGAGCATTTAAAAAAGAGGCAGGAATTGAAGAAACTGACAGATATCACACCAAACATAGTCAAATAATAAGAAGAAAAATTATCTTTATCCATCGACGATGTAATGCAAAACAGGTCTCATCAAAAACGTGAATAAGATGTATAAATTCATTTTTACTAAAACAGATGATAGATCATCTGTTCTACGGTAAGAATAACGCTTTAAGAATAACGAATTTACTGTAAGAATAAAGCTTGTTATGGTTCACAGTTAAAATATACTGATTATATTTAAACGAAAGGAAAAGCACACGTTTGATAGAAGTAATTAGATAGGGGTTCCACGGGGTGACAATAGCTAAAAGATTGTTGCAACATTGATTCATGATAATGGCTAACATACAGTCATGTCAGAAAATAAGTATACCCCATGGAGACTGTTGCTCTTTTGACATATTTGGACAAGCAAACATTTGATCCTCTTTGAAACAGTGCCTATTAATCAAGGTGATACACTCAAATGACACATAAAATTGGCATTTTGTAGTCATTTTCACAATTTAAATTAACAAAAAAGCAAAAACAAAATGGATTGGTCACATGGAAAAACCTACATTTATATACCTTCAAATCCATAAAATTAGAATCAGTGTTCAAATTTGGGTGCCAGTGATTATAACCGGTCTTATTTATACCCCTCTCATATCTAGTGTCTGGTGTTCCCTTTGTTATTGAGGTGTGTGGTGTCATGTCAAGATCTAAAGACTTCTAATAAGGCCTTCAGAAAAAAAGGTTGTGGATGCCTATGAGTCTGGCAAGGGATTTAATAACATCTTCTTATTTGAAATACATCATTCCATTGCAAGGAAAATCATCTACAAACTGCACAGATGTCAAACAACTGCTAATTTGTTCAGAACTGGCTGTCTCGGCAAATTCAGGCCAAAAGCAGACTGTCTGATGCAAAACGAAGTCTCCAAGAACCACAAAATTTCATCACAGGATCTGCTAGCCAGGCTTGCAACTATTGGTGTCAAAGTGCACGCTTCTACAATCAGAAAGAGAATTAGCCAGTTGGCAAATGAGCATATAGGCAAAAATACCAGGATTTTTGGAATAATGTGCTCTGGACAGACGAATCAAAGATAGAGTTGTCTGACCACAGTCACCACAGACATGTTTTGGTGCAGACGAAAGACAGCTTTTCAGGAGAGTGCTTGAAGATAATGTGAGGCCATCTGTCGGAAGTTGAACCCAAAGTGGACCTTTCCACAGGATAATGATCCTAAGCACACTAGCAAATCCACCAAGGAATGGCTCAAAAAGAAGAAATAGAAGGTTATGGAATGGTCTAGTCAAAGCTTAAATTTGAATTCAATTAAAATGTCATGGGGAGTTTGAAATGGTTAGTATATGCAAGAAAACCCTCAAACATATTGCAACTGAAATAATATTGCATGGAAGAGTGGTCAAAACATCCAGCAAGCTGATGGGAAAGACTGGTGGACAATTATGCAAAATGCCTACAAGAAGTTATTTCTGCTAAAGGGGCAGTACTAACTTATCCAAAGGTGTACTTATTGATATTTATGTTGAATAAATGATTGAAAAGCCAATTTTTTTCCCTTGTGGTTTTAATCAAGTATATCCACTTCATTAATTTGCACTGTTTCAAAGATGATCAAATGTATGTTTGTCCAAAAATGTCAGAAAAGCCAACTTAATTTTTCACATGACTGTATTTTTATATTTTCATTTTGTTTTCTTTTCAATAGTCTCCTTAATTCCTTATTTGTTTGCAGTGTTTTGTTTTCATTTGCCTTTATAAATAATGCTAGAAATCTTAAAGATGAATTGGAAATCAAGAAAAACATTTTTGCATATAGAGGCTCTGGCTAACCCCACATTTACAAAGATATTACTAAAAAGTATCATAGTCATTTCCCATTCCTACTGTTTCCCTGTTTCCCTAAAAAGCTCATGGCAGTAATTCCTGAGGGTAGTTATTTGATATTTCCATTCTCTCTGTTTTATGAATTACACTAATGCTTTCAGTGTTTTATTCAGATATTAGTGAAATCACAGTCGGTAGTGAAATCATGTGTAATCAGTTATTGTGGCCTGTGAGACAGATATCATCATGATTTTCCTACAAATCCCTTTCTTCTGACTCATTTCCTGTACCTCTACCTTCACCGAACGGTGACTGTTTTCAGGCAGTTACAAAATCAGTGACAGATCACAGACTGAGAATATTTATTGTGTTTGCACAACACCAAGAAGGTCATTGGAGCAATTACATCTCACATAGGCAAGTGGAATTATCTGGATTTTACAGGAACTCACATGGTAGGTGCAATAAGTGAGTAAAACACTCATTCATGCTTACTGGCAGGCATGAAATGAAATATAATTTCAGTCTAATAAGTAAACAGGCTGGGTGAAGCTTAGTTTGTTTCTGTTGGGTCTTTTACAGATAGCCAATGCTTCACAATATTAAGGCATTCCCCAGATACTAAACAATCTTGTGAAAACAACCATAATTTTTGTACAAGTACCTGTTAATAGACTTCCAAAACTGTTCTACTCACACAGTTCAGATTAAGGGGATAAAAGTTTAATTCTGTGTCATCTGTGCTTGGACATTTTTGCAGTTCTTACAGATTAACTATAACAATAAAAGTCCAGATTCTGAGCATATTTCTTAAGTACAATAGCAAAAGCAATAATAAGCTTGATATTATGTACAGTATCTCACAAGAGTGAATACACCCCTCACATTTTTGTAAATATTTGATGATATCTGTTCATGTGACAACACTGAAGAAATGACACTTTGCTACAATGTAAAGTAGTGAGTGTACAGCTTGTGTAACAGTGTAAATTTGCTGTCCCCTCAAAATAACTTAACACACAGACATTAATGTCTAAACCGCTGGCAACAAAAGTGAGTACACCCCTAATTGAAAATGTCCAAATTAAGCCCAATTAGTCATTTTCCCTCCCCGGTGTCATGTGACTTGTTAGTGTTACAAGGTCTCAGGTGTGAATGGGGAGCAGGTGTGTTAAATTTTGTGTCATCACTCTCACACTCCCTCATACTGGTCACTGGAAGTTCAACATGGCACCTCAAGGCAAAGAACTCTTTGAGGATCTGAAAAAAGAATTGTTGCTCTACATAAAAATGGCCTAGGCCGGAGGTCTTCAACAGGGGGTCTGCGACCCCTAGGGGGTCCACGGAGGTACTGCATGGGGGTCGCGAACGTTTTGGTACCAGTTTGATACAACACGATTTCATACAATATATAGAATTTGGGGGTCCCCGCTCCAACTCGCCATCAGTTTGGGGGTCCTTGGCCTGGAAAACGTTGAAGACCCCTGGCCTAGGCTATAAGAAGGTTGTCAAGACCCTGACACTGAGCTGCAGCACGGTGACCAAGACCATACAGCGGTTTAACAGGACAGGTTCCACTCAGAACAGGCCTTGCCATGGTCGACCAAATAAGTTGAGTGCATGTGCTCAGCGTCATATCCAAAGGTTGTGTTTGGAAAATAGACATATGAGTGTTGCCAGCATTGCTGCAGAGGTTGAAGGGGTGGGGAGGGGGGTCAGCCGGTCAGTGCTCAGACCATACGCCACACACTGCATCAAATTGGTCTGCATGGCTGTCGTCCCTGACGGAAGCCTCTTCTAAAAATGATGCACAAGAAAGTCCGCAAACAGTTTGCTGAAGACAAGCAGACTAAGGACATGGATTACTGGAACCATGTCCTGTGGTCTGATGAGACCAACATAAGCTTATTTGGTTCAGATGGTTCAGAGCGTGTGTGGCAGCAACCAGGTGAGGAGTACAAAGACAAGTGTGTCTTGCCTACAGTCAAGCATGGTGGTGGGAGTGTCATGGTCTGGGGCTGCATGAGTGCTGCTGGTACTGGGGAGCTACAGTTCATTGAGGGAACCATGAATGCCAACATGTACTGTGACATACTGAAGCAGAGCATGATCCCCTCCCTTCGGATACTGGGCCACAGGGCAGTATTCCAGCATGATAACGACCCCAAACACACCTCCAAGATGACCACTGCCTTGCTAAAGAAGATGAGGGTGAAGGTAATGGACTGGCCAAGCATTTCTCCAGACCTAAACCATATTGAGCATCTGTGGGGTATCCTCAAACGGAAGGTGGAGGAGCACAAGGTCTCTAACATCCACCAGCTCCGTGATGTCATCATGGAGAAGTGGAAGAGGACTCCAGTGGCAACCTGTGAAGCTCTGGTGAACTCCATGCCCAGAGGGTTAAGGCAGTGCTGGAAAATAATGGTGGCCACACAAAATATTGACACTTTTGGCCCAATTTGGACATTTTCACTTGGGATGTACTCACTTTTGTTGCCAGTGGTTTAGACATTAATGGCTGTGTGTTGAGTTATTTTGAAGGGACAGCAAATTTACACTGTTACACAAGCTGTACACTCACTACTTTACATTGTAGCAAAGTGTCATTTCTTCAGTGTTGTCACATGAAAAGATATCATCAAATATTTACACAAATGTGAGGGGTGTACTCACTTTTGTGAGATACTGTATGTGAGACAACATTTTTGGAGTGCGTGTGTGTAAACTAACATGAGGACTGGGGATGAAGGGAAGGAATTAAAATCAAACCTATAACACAGTATTTGGCAATAACAAAATTATTTTTCTTTTTAATCTTTCGGGGGAAAAGTAAAGAAGACGTGCATGATAACCATTAAATATCAGGGTCAGGAAGTGGCCTGCATAAAGGGAATTCAGAAGCATTGTTTTAAAGACAAGAACCTTATTGCAGAATGTTTGATTACTCCAATACAGTAAGAAGGACATGTTTGTCCTTTCATATTTAATCCTAACTACTTATGTATACATTTGAATGCAACTGCAGGGATTTTCAATAAATCCATGCAATACTCAAACCTTAATTGTAATTTAACATTTATTAAATTAAAGATTTGTACAACAGTTAGTAGTAGTAGCCATTGAATCCTGTACAATATTTACCACGATCATTAATTATTGAAGAATTGTTGAATAATTTAAACAAAACTATTTTTGTATTTAACAAAAGGACAGCAAGTGTAGCTTCAGTTATCTTAAATGTTACAATGGATTGTTATGAGATAAAGAAATAATCTACACGTTGAATTATTGAATAGGCAGAAGCAATGTGCTTGCTGTTTGCTACCAAGACAGACCCACTCACTAACTGGTAAACATTTCCTGCTGCGGTCCTAACACAATTAATCAAATAAAATGATCCATAAACCTATTTTTAAAACACAACAGCAACATAGACACACAGAGCATATACCTACATGTGGTAAAATGTCTATTTTCTCATCGCTATCCATGGTTGAAGACTGGTAGTCCAACAAGTAGATTAGATAATCGCAAAGTCAGGGTGAACCAATTTAGCCCTTGAGACAGGATTCAGAGGGATTTAAGCAACAGCACTTGCATAATCAAACCATGACAACAGCAGTATTCTGAGTGAAGCTGTTTAACATCTGCAGAACCATGCATGCCATAACGGCATTTCAGAATGATAGCTGGTATTGTTGATCAATAACAAAAAAATAAAATAAAATTAGCACAGTGCAAAAGTATTTGTCATTGGCAGCAGCTTAAAACAAGGAAAAACTGGATGGACAAAAATAATAGAATAAGGCAGATAGTCTACTTGTTAGAGAGTACAATAGCAGATGTGAATATCTGAACAGCGTCATGAGAAGAGACTACATGTAGCATTTATGAAGGACTTTCCTTACAGAAGATGGATAGTACAGTAACCATGAGCACTGAAGAACAGATACGCCTATAAGGAGTGTTTAATATAAAAAAAAACAGCTAATTAGACTATTATAACCACATTGAACTGTTTTACTGACATGGAAACTGTCAAGCTTTTAACTAATATAGTAAATTATGAGACTTAATGATGCATCACCAAGCTAAAGACAGTTCATGAAAACATTGCATTATCTGTGTGTATGCATGTGTCAGTCATCAGGAGCTCATGTATGCATAGTGTGTGTGTAAGATTTACTACTGTGTATGTTCAGCTGTAGGCTTTGCTTCTAAGCAAAATAAATTGTTTAGCGTTAACAGGGAGGATTAATGAGTAGTTTTTCCTATACTACAGCTGACCTGACTGAAGTCTTATATCATCCTACTGAAGGATTTAGTAGATAAAGCCATACATTTGTATTCACTGTACCACATGAACACAATTTGAACATAATCTGTAATAGTTTTCAACTAAAACTCCAATGGAGTCAGAATATTTATATTGTTTAATGTGATTTTTGATACATTGTAATAATAATAGATAATCAAACATCCTACATTTTGGAATAAAAAAAAAAAGGTGAATGAACTGCTATACATAAACTGTCTTCATAGCACTCTGGACAACAAAAAAAAACAACTGATTATCCAGTGATTAACAATCCTGTAAAGTTCATACACAAAGCTCTTCACCACATTTTCAAAGCAATAATATGAAAATATACACTAGCAGTCAAAAGTTTAGTCATACTCATTCTTTATTGTAAATTTCTCCCCCACATTTTATAATAATAATAATAATAATAATAATAATAATAATAATAATGTCATCAAAACTCTGGATAATAACACAAATGGAACTATGGGAATTTATTGTGATTAAAAAAAAACTCAAAGAAGACACCCTTTTTGCCTGGAGTTTCCAGAAATGTATTCTTGGTATTTTCTCGACTGATTTCTTGAGGAATCTCCCTGAGATGCTTTTTCCAACAGTATTAAAAGAGTTCCCACCTACGCTGGACACTTATGGGCTGCTTTGAGGAGTATTTCACTCCAAGTCATCCATTTAAATTAATCTTTTCTTGTCAATAAAACGTCAGTTTTCTAATGAAAGAAATAAATATGTTGGCACAATTATATTTTTCAGTTTTTATTTGTTGAAAAAGTTTGAAATATCCAATAAATTTTGTTCCACTTCATGATTGTGTCCCACCTGTTGTTGATTCTTCACAAAAAATTACAGTTTTATATCTTTATGTTTGAGGCCTGAAACGTGGCAAAAGGTCGAATAGTTCAAGGGGGCCGAATACTTTTGCAAGGCACTGTAAATACACTTGTGGCATTCCAGTATACAAAGCCACATTCCGCTTTAGATGAGCCTTATCTGTGCTATTCTCTCTGCCTGCTCATGCAAACCTGCTCACTCACATGAGTGAGTGGAAGGGGGAAGGAGGAAGTGAGAAGGGGGATGGGTCAGTGTGTGAGACAGTGAAATCAGCTGCACAGCTGACAACCTGAGATGAAATCGTAAGAAGTAAAACATAGTCTGAGTGACAATTCTGCAGACAGAAGGTTAACAGCTTCTGTCTTTTATGCCCCGGTTCATACTTTGTTATTAATCATTAAAATGATAGCCAAATTAAATGAACAGGAACCTTCTAATCAAAGTTCTAGCCAGTACTTGTAATCATATCCAACAAAACTCCTAAGATCTAGAAACCCTTTTATCTTCTTAATGAGGTTTATTTGTCTATATTTATTATACGCAGCTGGATAGCTCCCAGGAGCCTTTGTTGTTAATTTCCAGCTACAGATGAATAATATCTTCCAGTAAATAATCTGCTGGAAAAAGAATGCCATGCCCTTCAGGGTGGTTATGTCTTCTTACAATACTGACGAGCCACAGCTGTAATAAGTGCTGCTCCCTTCCCACTGCCATCCTCAGACAGGACGAAATCCACCTCACACTTGGGGGCAAGTTCTTTCACTGTGTCTTTCAGAATTCTCGAGAAGCTGCAAAGAGAAAAAGAAGACATTTCTAACACACACGATTGAAGGGCCTTGAAGACCAAAAACTAAGCCAGGTTTTAAATCATAGGCCTGATGATTGCCCAAGTAGCTGAATCAGGTGTCGGGAAAATAAAAAATAAAAAACTATGCAGTGATTGATTTTGTCCAACACTTTACTCACTGGGGATGGAGTTTGTACAGCGTGCCATCCACCCCCACAGTGATATCCAGATGGTCCAGTCCTCGGTTCTCCCTGATTTTGTCCACAATAGCAGCCATTCCTGAGCCGCAAAGCTGTGCAGCACGGTGTGACACAACACCACACACTTCCTTAACGATGATACTGTCATTGCATGTGCTGTTCAGACCCAAATGCTGCAGAATAGTTCTGACTTGCAGTAGCGCTAACCGATCACTAGAGGATGCCATCAACAGATTACAGAACAGAATATAGTATCAAGACATCTGATTAAGCTAACAGAGATTCTTCTCACTCTGGTTATAATTGGAACAACAGTTTAATATATCTAGTTTGTATGACTACAGTTATCTCTGAAAGTCTACCTTTCTATCTGTGAGAGAAACTTGGTTTCAAAGATGCCTCTTGTCTTAAGACACTCTGTAATGTGGCCACGAAACAAAAGACCCCGCTTGGTGAGATCTATAAGAATCTGCCTGACAATTTCTCCCAGGTACATTCCACTGGTCATCTTCTCAAACCTGTGTACACAAAATAACATGTTCAAGGTCACAGAGTGCTACATGGTCTCAATTTCCCATTTGCTATATTTTCCAGAAAGAGAGTTTATTCAGTATCTGCAGTAAAATAGAGACAGCTTCCAAACCAGCATGTAAATAATGTAAACTCTCATGAGTGTGTGTTATAAGCGCTGCAACAAGTCTTAGAGGGCCAGTACTCTTATGATACAGCGCCCTCGTGTGGACAAACACTAAACAATCACTTACCACCACAAATTAGGTACGCTATATGACCAAAAATTTGTGGACACCTGACCATCAAAGCCATACGTGGGTGTTCCCCAAAATGTTGCCACAAAATTAGAATCACACAATTGTCTAGAACTTCTTGTATGCTTCAGCATTATGCCCCTGTGCACAAAACGAGGTCTGTAAAATTGCCATGGTTGGCATGGAAGAACACGAGAGGTCAACACAGAACCCTGACCTCAACCCCACTGAAGATCTTTGGGATGAATTAGAATGCTGACTAGATGTCAGACCTCCTCATCACCAACATCAGTGCCTGACATCACAAATGCTCTTGTAGCTGAATGTGCTCCAATCCACAGCCACTCTTATTATAGGAGGTTATTAGAACAGGAAAGGGAAATTAAATCAGGAAGGGAATGTTCAAAATGGACAATATGGGTGTGATTGTTTAAAAAAAATTCTTTTCCAGAAATGAATAGAATTGAAAAGTATTGATTTTATTTCTTATAACGAATACCATAAAGGTTAGATAACATATCAAATGTGGATGAATAAGCCATCATGGCTAGTCTTACCTCTGTTTTCCTACATTGAGGGAGCCGCTGTCCACCTCCCGATCAAACCGTGTCCGGATATCCTCAATGTTGTTGTTATCCCCAAAACCACCCCACTCAGTGTTCACACACATGTGCCCCTCATCCCCATCCACTGTTTCAATGTTCTTCATGTGTTCCATGTAGCAAACATTGCTGCCGGTTCCTGTATGTTCAAGGAAAACCCAAACAAAATCCAAGAAGTGTTTTAGATATTTTTTGTAGCATACTCCTCCAAGAGCCTCCAAGAGCATGGTTATGTCCATATGATGTGATAATATCTTCTGTTTGATATTAACATAACTGTGTAAATTTTGTCTTGTGCCTGCATGACTATAAGAATTAGGCTTCATTATGAACAGTAAGAGCTGTGATTAACTGACATAAGATTAAAGTAGGGCACGGGAAAGGACGTCTCATATTTTTGACAAGAGGAGATGAAAAATATACCAGCAATTAGTCCAATTTCACAATTAGGATCTTCATATGCACACGTCATCATCGTGCCAACCGTGTCGTTTACCACAGCAACAATATCAAGGTCAAATTCCTACAGGGACAGGATATGACAAGCAGAATTACTCACTTACTCTGTGCAATGGTTTTACAGATAAGGATAGAAATTAACATATATATACACACACACACACATATATATTATCTCACAAAAGTGAGTACACCCCTAAGTGAAAATGTCCAAATTGGGCCCAATTAGCCATTTTCCCTCCCGGTGTCATGTGACTTGTTAGTGTTACAAGGTCTCAGGTGTGAATGGGAAGCGGGTGTGTTAAATTTGGTGTCATCACTCTCACACTCTCTCATACTGGTTGGTCACTGGAAGTTCAACATGGCACTTCATGACAAAGAACTTTCTAAGGATCTGAAAAAGGAATTGTTGCTCTACATAAAGATGGCCTAGGCTATAAGAAGATTGCCAAGACCCTGACATTGGCTGCAGCACGGTGACCAAGACCATACAGCGGTTTAACAGGACATGTTCCACTCAGAACAGGCCTCGCCGTGGTCGACCAAAGAAGTTGAGTGCATGTGCTCAGCGTCATATCCAAAGGTTGTGTTTGGAAAATAGACGTGAGTGCTGCCAGCATTGCTGCAGAGGTTGAAGGGGTGGGGGTCAGCCGGTCAGTGCTCAGACCATACGCCGCACACTGCATCAAATTGGTCTGCATGGGTGTCGTCCCAGAAGAAAGCCTCTTCTAAAGATGATGCACAAGAAAGTCCGCAAACAGTTTGCTGAAGACAAGCAGACTAAGGACATGGATTACTGGAACCATGTCCTGTGATCTGATGAGACCAACATAAACTTATTTGGTTCAGATGGTGTCAAGCGTGTGTGTGGCGGCAACCAGGAGAGGAGTACAAAGACAAGTGTGTCTTGCCAACAGTCAAACATCGTGGTGGGAGTGCCATGATCTGGGGCTGTATGAGTGCTTTCTGGCACTGGGGAGCTACAGTTCATTGAGGAAACCATGAATGCCAACATGTCTTGTGACACCCTGAAGCAGAGCATGATCAGTACGCAGTATTCCAGCATGATAACGACCCCAAACACACCTCCAAGACGACCACTGCCTTGCTAAAGAAGCTGAGGGTGAAGGTGATGGACTGGCCAAGCATGTCTTCAGACCTAAACCCTATTGAGCATCTGTGGGGTATATATAGTGTACAAATTTCACATTGTGTCTTACATTTCGTCTCTTAATGGCCTCTCTCAACATGTCCACCACATCATTCCCCTCACAATGAGTAGCTTTGAAGCCTTTTGTCCAGCTCACCAATATTCCCTAAAAATATAGATTTTTTTTTACTGTTAATGATTACAGGAATATTTTCATAGTTGAGATGAAGTTGTTAAATCTACATCAAGCCTCTGATAAACACTGATAATGCCTCTGTTACCTTATCAATTCCATTCTGTCTGCATGGAAATGAGAAGGTGAAGCCAAGAGGCAGGCAGGTGTTCTTCATCCCCATGTAGTCCAGGAAATCTGAGATACAATGCACTATGTGATCAAAGAGCTGAAAGAAAACAGAACATGCATTAGCTAGAGCTTAATGTGGATTAACCATAACTTTTACTATTATGGCAAACTAATTCATATTAATGTCATTTGAAAGAGCGCATTCTTGATCTGATCACCAGCAAAAGAAGACATAAATTTGCACCTCCTCTCCAGTGCCCTGCATGATTTCTAGTGGGATGGTGTAGATCTTGTTATACATGCGGACAGATTTGCGAATTCCAGTACGGATCTTCACCACCAACACTCTGAAGTTTGTTCCACCCAGGTCCAAGGCCAGGAATTTACCTCTCTCTGGGGTAGCACCACCAGTAATGAAATAAATCAGTACACAAATTGTCCATTTTAAACACTCTTATAGCCACTGTCAATGCTACAGCCGGGATTATCAAATGGTAGGGCTGTGTCCTCCTTCCTTAGCTAGCTTTCTGGATTTATTTATTTATTTTTTTTATTTTTACCTGTGCCATCTGGAGTCCTGTAAACATATGAGGGCAGCATTTTGACAGAGGCAGATCCATGAGAGTCCTTTCTGAGGCCACGCTCCAACTCCTCTCGCATCTTATCTTTAACCTGTTGGAGTTGCGTGTGGCTGAGGGTAAATTCTGCTAGGGTGTTGTCAATCTCTTTGCGCTGTGATGCTAGGCGTTGGGCAACTGCAGTCACCATGGCTGCCCCTTTACCACTGCCACTCTCCGACAACACAAAACGGACATGGCATTCAGGCACCAGGCGTCGTACTACTTTATGGAGCCTCTTTGCATACCTGCAAAATTCATTGACAATAAAGAGACCAACATACTGTGAGTACTAGACGCACATCTTGAGGCAGGTTTATTTGTTTGAAATGACAACTGCAAGGAGCAATCAAGTTATCATACTGGGGATGAATTCGGTAAACTGTTCCATCCACTCCAACTGTGGTCCTTAGCGTCTTTAGCTTCTTGTTCATGCGGATGCGTGTGAGGATGGCAGCCAGTGTAGCAGCGCACAGGTTAGCTGACCTGAAGGACACAATGGTGCAAACATGCTGGACAGCAATGCAGTCCTCCTCTGTAGGACTGAGACCCAGCTCTGTAAGGATGCCATTAGTGTTCTTCAGCCCGTCTTTGTACCTGGAAGCAGAAACCAGGTTAAAAATAACTAAAAACTACATACCTTATTAACAAGTTTGAATGAATTCTTATTAACAAGTTTTAACAAATTAATCACATATAGATTAGCAGAGATTCAGGTTAGCTGAATTCTTATTCTAGAAACATGGTGGGAACAAGTTAAAAAAAAAAAAAAAAACTTAGCAAACAACTTACTCTTCTATCATGCAGACATGCTTAGTTTGAAACCTCCCTTTAGTCCGAAGAGCATCTGAGACCCTTCCTTTAAAAAGTAGGCCACTTTTAGCCATTTTCAACAGGATAAGCCTCACAAGTTCTCCCATGTGCATCCCACTCACCATCTTCTCAAACCTTAAGGAGACATGAGCATGTGAATTATTAACAAGTAGAACCTTGATTTAGAGACTTTTGAAGGAGGCTCAATATTCCCAGATTTGTGTGAACACCACAAAATTAACCTGCCTCTACTTTATCCAAGGGCATGGAAAACAGCGATTTTGAATAAACTACAGAGCAAATTGTAGCTCGTGGCATTCTAAGTGAAAAAACTATGCAAGTCTTCTGTTTTCTCTTTTGTTTACCAACTGCTGCAACTAAAATGAACAATTATTCAGACTTATAAATCAATTCATTATTTCATTACTTAATAAAACCTCACAGTTGTTTTCCAGGGTTGATGGAGGCTGCATCAATTTCCTGGTCAAAACTTGTAATGAAATCATCAAGCGCCCCATCATCTCCAAACGCTCCCCACTCTGTATTGATGCACATCCTGCCCTCATCTCCCTCCACGAGGTCAATGTGTCTCATCTCCTCCATGTAGCATGCGTTAGTGCCCGTACCTAAAGCAAGACAGAAAACTGGCATCTTAACTCTATGTTTTGGTTTAACGTTTGATCACCTGATGATGATGTTATGTGATTGCTGATCAGATTGTAGTTCAGGTAATGTTCAGATATGGTCACTGTGGTCTCACCTATGATGACTCCGACCTCACAATGCTGGTCATCATATCCACAAGTCATCATGGTCCCTACAGTGTCATTGACCAGCGCCAGAACATCTACATCAATTCCCTGTTTTCACACACACGCGCACACACACACACACACACACACACACACACACACACACACTTTTAAAACCTTATTTTTAACGTGTTCTATAAAGATCAATTTAAATATAATTATAGTATATATTTTAAAAAGTTTCTTTCATACCCCAACCTTGTTGATGGCCTGCCTCAGTAACTGTACAACGTTGGTACCTTTAACACCCCTCGCCTTGTAGTTCTTTGACCATGAGAGCAACATGCCCTACATCATTTTAAGACTGGATTAGTAATAATACAGTGACGAGATAAATTATCATAATATTGGTATGGTACAATTTTCACATGAACTGAAATAAACAGATGTAGTTGCATTTTTCAGGCTGCATGATATTCCTACAGCCATCTGCACTTTGTGCTTTGTACCTCATCAAGTTTAGACTGGACACAGGGAAAGGAGAAGGTGAAGCCCAGTGGCTTTTTCTTATGATTGATGTCATTCTTCTGCATGAAGGTTTTTAAAGACTCTGCCACGTGATCAAAAAGCTGAAAGACAGATAAAGTGACTAGAACAAGGGTCAACTATTTTGGCTGGTTGTTAATAAAGATAATTACTCTGTCTAATGTCTTTATCAGTATATAATAAAATGACACCAGAAATTGTGTCAAAGAAGATTATAGGTCAGTGGTGATTCAGTTCTTAATTGCTCAACAGCATCAGTTCCTTATGGTAGGTAACATTCCTGCCAACTGCAAAGTAATTATAAATGCACGATGCTTAATTGCATTCGCGGATGACAGCATTGCTATCATGCTTCCAAAACTTCTTTGTTTCAAGAAAAAAGTCTATATTTGAACTATATATTTATCACATATTTTCAATTATTAAATGATAAGTTTGCGATGGAGTACGCACATCTGTTCCTTTTCCATTGAGAATCTCCTCAGGAACTGGAAAAGTCTCGCTCTCCATCTGCACTTTTCTTTTCCCATCCTCAGATACCTTCACCTGCAGGACTTTGAACTTGGAACCCCCGAGATCTAGTGCCAGGAACTCACCCTTTTCTAGATGGGTCACAATCACAACACAGATGTTTAATATTAAATACCTATCTACTACCTATAAAATCACAATTTTTAACATCTTTAGCCTACAGATCATAAGATGTGTTTTACCATTAGATGTGATCATACTGTATAGTTTGAATGGGCTTAAGTACTTCAATATGACATTTAACTCTTTTACAGTACTCTCCATTAATATTGGCACCCTTTGAAAATATAAGTAAAGAAGACTGAAAAAATTGTTTTTATTGTCTAACGTTTTAATCTTTTGTTCAAAAAAATGCACAGGTCTCTCTCTCTCTAAATATATATACACATATATATACATATATACACACATACACACATACATACATATATATATATATATATATACATACACATATATATACATATACACACACATATTGTATATATACACACACACATATTGTATATATTATATATATATATGACTTCCTGTTTCACAGGGGTATAAATATGAGGTAACGCATAGGTCAAATTTCTTTAGTCATTCATAACAATGGGTAAGACCAAGGAATATAACTGATGTGCGACAAACGGTTTTTGAGCTTCACAAAATGGGAAGTGGCTATAAGAACATAGCACAAGCATTGTCAATAATTAAGAAGTTCCAGTCAACTGGAAATGTTGTGATTCAACCTGGAATTCAACGTGTGTCTATATTGTCTCAATGCACTGTAAAGAGGATGGTTCGAGTGGCCAAAAAGTCTCCAAGGATAACAGCTGGAGAATTGCAGAAGTTAGTTGCATTTTGTGGTAAGAAAGTCTCCACAACTACAAGCCGAAGTCACCTCCATCACCACAAGTTGTTTGGAAGGGTTTCCAGAAAAAAGCCTCTACTCTTATCCACAAACAAACTCAAGCATCTTCAGTTTGCCAGACACTACTGGAACTTCAAATGGGATCGGGTTCTATGGTCAAATAGAGCTTTTGGTAATAAACACCAGAGGTGGTTTTGGCTCACACAGAGAGGAAGCCATATGGAAAAGTCCTTCATGACCACGGTTAAATATGGTAGTGGCTCTAATGCTTCTGAGCGGTTTTTCTGCCAGAGGATCTGGACATTTTGTTAGGATACATGGCATCATGGACTATCAAATATCAGCAGATATGAAATGAAAACCTGACTGTCTCTGCCAGAAAGCTTCAAATGCGCTGTGTTTGGATCTTCCAGCATGACAATGATCCAAAACATACATGAAAATCAACACAAAAATGGTTTACTGACCACAGAATCAAGGTCCATGTTCATCCCAGTTCCATGACTTGAAACCAATAGAAAACCTGTGGGGTGAACTGAAGAGAAGAGTCCACCAGCGTGGACCTCGAAATTCGAAGGATCTGGAGAGATTCTGTATGGAGGAATGGTCTTAGTTCGTTTTCCATTCTCCAACCTCATCAGGTATTATAGGAAAAGACTCAGAACTGTTATCTTGGCAAAGTATTGATTAAAAGGGTGCCAATAATTATTGCACACCTATATTTAACAAGGATTTTTTTTAAATAAACCTGTGTTGTCTTTGCAATTGTTTGAAATCCATGAGAGCGGAGTGTTTTTGTGAATTTTTTGAGCAAAAGATCAAAAAGTCAAACAATAAAGACAATTTTTCACAGCCATCTTTGCACATATTCACCAAGGGTGCCAATATTAGTGGAGGGCACTGTATGTGTGACATGCACCTGAGCCATCAGGAGTGGAGCGGACGTGTGTAGGTAGCATTTTGACTGTAGCTGCCACGTTGCTCTCTTTAGACAGGCCTTTCTCCATCTCCGCACAGAATCGAGACTTAATGTTCAGGAGCTGTTCATCAGACAGACGCATGGCATATAGGAACCGGTCCACCTGTGTAAAAGGTTATAAATAAACAAATGATCTATTCAACAGGGCTGTAGGACTCCATGACTCTGGTGTTACAGTTGAATCCAGTCATGAGACATTTTCTGTATTTGTCTCAGACCTATTTGCATTTGGACTTGGGCATTGGTATCACTAAATATGGTCTCCAGTGAGAGTTTGAAAAACTCATTAAAATGCAAATCAATTTATAACATTTTTACATGTGTTTTTTTGGATTTTTTTTTTTGTTATTCTGTCTCTCACTGTTCAAATAAACCTACCATTAAAATTATAGACTGATCATTTCTTTGTTAGTGGGCAAACGTACAAAATCAGCAGGGGATCAAATACTTTTTTCCCCCCACTGTAGGCTAATCACTGGCACAATGTATGAATGATGCCAACTAGTTAAAGTAATGGATCTGTCTTGACTTGATCTCTGCTAGTCCTGTTCTTGGACTTGACAAGGGTGTCTTCACAACAGCCCTTAACACATTTGCAATTCCGCTGTTTTGTGCTTAAATGCTTCACATTCTCTAGTCCAAATATTTTAAAATGAGATCAACAGTAATGACAAAAACAACTATTTTTTCCATAACTTATTAACAGTGTTATTCCTTTTTGACGTTGGCATTGCTCTCCATCTAAAAAAAAAAGTATAATAAGATGAGCAATAAGATGAGTAATAAGAGAGCGAAAAGTCATAACGGTAGTGATTTGGAAATTGACTATAATTTTATGACATTTCAAAAGATAACATGGGTGCGCCTCTATAATGAGGATAACAAAGCCATCAGAATGTCACAGTAACAATAAACATATACTAATCAAACAAAGAAAAATGCATATTTAAGATCACAGATTGAACATAATACAGCACAATAATTGTTTTATTTGTTCCTAAGAATGTGGCGGGAAACGTAAATTGAAACTGATTCAATCTAAAATTGGCTGAGAGGTCAAGGTCCTTAGTCTACATGGGCTTGTCTGTCTTTCCACACCAGTGAGATATGAGACACATGAGGGTTAATGATTCGCTGGAGCACTATATTTCATCATATTCACTACCAGCATCGGATGAGTGGCTCAGAAAGATTTGAGTGACCCACAGACTGGTATGATCATACAAATACAAATGAAAGAGAACCAAAAAGCAGTTTGTAAACTAAATAAAAACCTTCCTGGTCAATTTAAAGGTAATCAAGGAACCACAAATGCAAAAGTACAAAGTCACATATTTGCAAATAGCAATAACATTTCTAATTAGGTTAAGAGAAATCTGAATAGATTTAAAGAAGTTAGCAAGTGAGTAATAAGAAATACCTTTTTGATCTGATCCTCCTGTAGCTTGGTGAAGTAAAAAGACAACAAGTGCACGGCAAACATCGTGGCTTCTAGCAGTATCTCAATATCACACAAGTGCTTTTAAGTTTAAAATTAAAAACACAAAAAGTGTTTTCCTCCCAGGTCTTGTTCCTGTGCCTAAAGTTTACTCCTGCTGGAGCTGCTGTTTTCTTCCCAAGTGTCTTATCTGTGCATGAGATTAAAGTTTTCTGCTGTTAGAGCTGCTGTTCCTCAGAGAGAGAGAGTTAGGAGCTCTTCCTCCCCTGTTTTCCCCTCCCTCCTGAAGCTAAATCATTAATGGCAGTCTGCTCGCTCGTGGGCCACCACTCTTACAGCTCTCCTAGCAATGTGCTTGGCTCTGTTCCAGTCAGGGCTTTTTCCTCTGGGGCCTGCACAGTTGTTGTTTCATGCAAACTGACCCAGTACAACAATAGTTTAAAAAGAGATCTGCCCCACACCACCCTATTTGAGCCTGTAAAAACATCCTCAAGGTGCAAAGGAAAAAGTTAGAACAAACAACTTTCAAGTCAGAACAGACTGTTTATCTCTACTGAATCGGACTGAAGTGATCAGAAAGATGACAGCACTGTATTCTGGATCATCTTCATTGTTTGCAGATGTCCCAAGATAATTGAAAGCCAGTGATTAATTTCCCAGTTACACTTTAACCACCTACAGTAAATCGCAGCTTTTAGATGTAGTTGTGAGGCAGTTTCAGTGTTAGCAGTCATGGAGTCAAATGTAGGACACTTTATTTAGTGAATATTTTAAATGTACTGGTTTGGATGAATACATTAGGTTTTATCAGCCATGGTTGTAATGCAGTTTCCATGGTTGCAGTAACTACAGGATTAAACGGTAGGTTCAGCAGACACAAATCATGAGAGGGTGATGCAGTAAATCACCTCAGTGTTAAGCAATTGCAGGAAAAAACGCCCTGTGTTATTTGAAGATAAATTTCCCAAACTATCTGCATTCTGTGTAAAAAAACATAATTATTTTGGTTCATCCTTTTATGGTCATTTTTATTTGTTCATTATCTTATTGTCTGTACCTAATACTAGTTTTCCAAAAAAAAAAATTATTCAAAGAATCATTGGGCCCTACAACATCGGTATTGTTTAAAATTTATAAATGATTTGCGACCAACATGTATATGGTATGTAACAAAAACATTATCCGTAACTTTATTAGCTTGAATGTCAGATTTGAGTCATAAAACGTAGAATTAAAATTTTAACGTAGAAAAACGTAGAATTTATATATATATATATATAGATGGATGGATATATTT